>JBBPBX010001260.1:0-21085 GCA_038048925.1 Garcialebias charrua
CAGCACTGAGAGAAGTGATCCCTTACCAAAAAGTAGTATATGCAAGTATACTTAAAGTACACTAATTTTAAACTAAAAAAATAAGAGTATACTTTCAGTATACTTTTTAGGTACTTATCAAAAGTATACTTGGCCAAGTTTATTTTACACAATACTTGACTTATACTAAAAATAAACTAAAAGTCTAAGTATACTTAATCTATACTTATGTTTAAACTTTTGGCCAAGATATTTTACACAAAGTATTTTCACACTGGTTTATTTTTAGTACTTCTGTTTTAAACGTTTTGTCAGTTTTTTGAAACAGCTCGAGCTGTTTTTTTATATTGTTGTATATATATATATATATATATATATATATATATATATATATATATATATATATATATATATATATATATATATATATAGTATATTATTATTATTATTGAGCATGCATCAGGGTATTATTATTATCATCATTATTATTATTATCATTATTCAATTTTATTCTGCGTTACTCCAGGCGTGTTTGCTTTCTACCATTTTTCTGTTTGTGGTCTCATGCGTTATTGGGGGTAGAACGTGATCATGTACGTCCCAACCAATCAACGCCACTCTTGCTTGTCAGGTTGCATGTGAACTTTGTCCTAACCAATCAACGCCACTCTTGTTTATCGGGTGAAGTAGCATGTGATCATATCCAACCAATCAACGCCTCTTGCTTCGCGCGCTTCTTTCAAATGTAGCCATTTCCTTTCAACTGTTGGACAAGAAGCTGTTGTTGTGTTGGACTCAGCGCTCGTAAAACTTGCTTTTTATTAGACGTCGACTGGTCAGACTCTGGACGACGACTGGACATTCAGTTGGAAGTTGAAGGTCGGTTCGGTTTTGTTTATTTGCTAGCTTTTTTAGCTCTGTTCAGTTGAATGAACAAAACCTGCTGTTGCTAAAAGCTAAGCTAACAACGAGCTAAAACGGGTGTGTCGTGTATGCTGCTGAGGCAGATAATTTGAGGCAAGTAAAACACTGCAGGTTAGGTTATTCTAGCGTTTAAATAAGCCATATATGCTACGCTTTTTTTTTTTTTTGGCTTAGTTCCTGGATGGTTTTTCAAAGAGACAGGCCCCGCATCCTCACGCTGTTTGCGTCGCATGTCTGTTAACATGCGCTGACCAGCCAGCAGAACAATAACCGCAGCCAGGCTGAAATACTAATTTACTTTAAATACGTATTTCAGCAACATACTGTTTTTGTAGCTGCTTAAACAAGAGGCTGAAGGAAGATATATCTCATTCACGAGGTCTTGAGAGTCAATTACTTTCTGAGAGTTTCATTAAAGATTTACTGGAACATGAGATATTTTGCTAACAGACACACAGGCAGGCTAATATGAGTGCCAGACTTTGGTGGTGGTGGTGCTAAACTGTTCACAGTAACACAGCAGAGGTGTTTGTCCCTTGTTGATGCGAATCTTTAGGTTTGAATGCTCTTTATTTGTCTCTAAGTTGATGGAAGCATCAAAGTGATGCATGTAGAACAGAAACTAAAGATTTATCACATGTTCTCTTTGATTCTGCAGGTTGTCAGAGATCAGCTGTGCCTCTCTGCTCTCAGCTCTTCAATCCAACCCCATCTGACACAACTGGGTCAGACTCAGAACCTAGCCTTGAGAACTGCGGTAAAGTGAGCCACTCGTCATTGAGAGGTAATTTCTAAGTACCGGTAGTTTGAGTAAAGCAATTAAGACACTGATTTTTTGTTAACAGAGTTCACTTTGCTCTCAGCATTAAACGTGACGCTTGAACATGGTTTGGTTTCATGTTGCTCCACTTCATTCACCCAGAGTTTGAAGGAGCACACACCTTTTATTAATTAAAGCTGCACAGGTGCAGTAAATTAAAAGTCACATGATGCATCTGAGCATCCAATACAAAACAAGCCTATAAAGAAAAACAAATTCAAACAAAATGAGAGCAATACAAAAACATTCATAATGTCAACACCCCCACTTGCTCACATTTTGGGTAACTCCCTCAGGCTCTTAATGTTTCAAACCTAAATAAATTCTTCATACACCAAACAAACATTTCATACTTTTTCAACTTCATCTTGGTTGCTGGTTTGGTTAGTACGTCTGCAACCATATCATTTGTACTTTAAGAGTAAATGTACTTTTGTTTTAAAGGTCTCCCACCTACCTGCTCCAACATTTTCCTCTGGACCTGTTGTCAGGTATAATCTGTAAATTTTAACATTTAAATACTGTATACACACACATTTCAGTACTACATTGTCTTTTTTTTCCCTCGGCTAGTCTGGGAGAAAAATACCTAAAGCTTCTGGATCCAGTTGTACACAAAGAAGTACCTGTGAGGCCAACCCTGTAATGGGTAAGTGCTGGCTACTTTGGTTTTTGTTTTCCATTGTTTGGTATGTTCATTGTTATGGAAGATCAAAACTGACATAATTAGAAGTAAAAGCATGTATATGAATGGACTGATAAATTAATAAATACACTAAAAATGCACAAATTAAATTACAAAGGAGAAATTTACTTCATGTTATATAATTTAATTGACCTTTTTATTTTCCAGGTTAGTTCCAATAAATTATATATTTCTGCTTATAATTTACATTTTACTGTATTTTTAAAATATATATTTTTGTTTTTCTTGTAGATGCATTTGTGCCTTTTAATGTTTATATTCAATTATTGTTTATATTTTTTTTCCCACAAGTTTTTCTTTTTTAAATGGGTCTTACATTTCTATGTCTCCTGTTTTGACTTTACCTTATGCATTTCTGCTTCATGCGCAGTAGATCTACACATAGATATAATAAACACTAGATAAGACAGCCCCGCTGTTGGCCAATGGAGACCGACATCGTCAGACGGCGGCCATCTTGGGACAGACAGAACGCCCACTCTTAACATGAATGTGAATGGTGCATTCACTATTAAAATAACCATAACTTGCTTAATTTCCATCCGATTTTAAAACGGTTTGGTTTGTTATAAATGTGAGAGATGTTGTTATAATATGGTATACTTAAGATGGACGTTCACATGAAAATAACGTTATGTAGACACTGTATTGCACTAGCAGTATACACAATAAGATTATATTTACATCTATTTCTAAATACATGTTTATTTCCAGCGAAATTAACTGACATATGTTACAATGCTAATAAATATTTAATACTATTTCATCATAAATAGTATTATTATTGGTGATATGAAATTAATTTATGCCAATTTTTTTCCCTACACATTTAAATATTATGTAATATTAAATACATTATTACACCAACCTTGGTCAATATGTGTAGTTTATTCTTTTTAGATACATGAAAAGATTTAATAATTGAGAAATATAAATAAACAAACAAATAAACAAAAATAAACATCTGATAGTGTGACATCTGATAGTGTGACAAGACTCTCACTCCCTCGGTGCAACAGTAACTATTTAAACATTAAAACACTGAAACATATAATAATAGACATAAGCATAAAATAGTAAAACTTTAACACTGTCCTGAGTTTTTGCATAGTGGTATAAGAGTATGAAAATTTACACCAACTCTAAAAACTAAAGCACTAAACATTTAATGAACATAATACTGTTCTGAGTTTTTGCATACTAGTACAAAAAGTAAAAAAGTATAAAAAGTATAACTATAAAATAAACTAAAGGTTCTAGCATTGACATTTGCAAAGTGGCAAAGCAGCATATCAGTTAATGTACACAGTATATGCATGAGGTAGTAGTTCATGTTGTTATAGAATGGCATATGCAGTAAGGCACATTGGGCATCCTTAAATATCTGGCGATGATGAAGCTCTTCTAATGCATGCTCTACCAACACTTTCTGTGTCTCTGGTGTTAGGGACTTGGTCAGATAATATGCAATCGGAGCTTTCCAATAACCTTGAAGCCCAACCACCATGAACACCAGAGCCTCAGAGGCAATGTCAGCTTCATTTATCCGATCTCCCATGTCCACAAATCCAGACATTGTTTGTGTCTGAGGATCATATTGAACATGCTTTTTGATGGCCATGGCATCCAGCATCAAAGAGACACATCCGTATTTGGCCTCATCTGCTTTGCGACGTTGCTCCAGCATGTCCAACATCATTTTATTTAGACCAGGTTTGGCATCAACAGAGCTCAGCCACCTTAGTAAAATAAAAAAGTAAAAATTTAACCATACAATCATTTAAACACTAAGCATCCCTACTGAAAGCTCCTAGTGATCTAAGAATGCTGGGGAAATATTTGGAATACTGTACTAGCTAGCCCTTAATCAAAGGCTCTTGTTAATAGTATGCTAATAAATACAATCATGATCAAGATAGTCATTTACAGTAGTTTGTAATAAAATAGTTATTGGTGTAATAAAAACAGATTCTAGATTCTCGATGAGTGTGACACCCAAAACATGAATAAAACGTTTTAAAAAAGACAAAAGTGCTGTCTGACTACCAAAGAAATCATAGCCACGTTAATAACGTTTTTAAAAAGATAAACCGTTTGTAAATCCGTCAAGATTACAGCGAGTTAAGAGTATTTTTGTTTGTGTAAACCCCTCACCTCCATTCAGTTTCAACAGCTGCAGCTAATGTTGCTGTCTGTCGCAAGATGGCTGCCACGTGACGACGCCGGAGACTCCGCCTCAGCTTATCTAGTGTTTATTATATCTATGGATCTACACATGGATCCTGCTCCTTCCTGTTTTTTTGACCAATAGAAGTGGAGCTGACCCAAGAAGCTCTGCCCACCTTATTTACATCATGAGACAGAAATACATAAGATGAAGTAAAAACGGGTGACAGAGAAGTGTAAAAACACATGGAAATAAAAAGACTTTTGGGGGAATAAATATAAAATAAATAAATATTTACAATATAAATATTGGGAGGCACAAATGCAGATACAAGTAAAAAGGAACACAAAAATATGTTTTTAAAAACAGTATGTAAAGTTTATTGGAACAAAGCATAAAAATAAATATGAAGGTAAATTAAATTATAAAACATGAGGTAAAGTTCTCCTTTTTTTAATTTAATTGATGCATTTCAAGTGTATTTATTGGTCATTTTATATACAGTATTTTGGCTTTTACTTCTAATTATGTCAGTTGGGGTTCTTCATTAATTGTTACCTGCATGATTTGAATTTATTTTACAATCTCTGATGTCCATATCCTCTGACCTAGGCCTCACTGAATTCTCTAATACTTGACTAAATGTGTTGAGAGCCTCCAGCTGACTACATGCACACGTAAGTTATGACAATTTCTTATGTTTGTTTGTTTTTGTTTTATTATATTCTTCTTCTTCTTTCGGCTTTTCCCTTTTCAGGGGTCGCCACAGCGAGTCATCCTCCTCCACCTCACTCTGTCCTCTGCATCCTCTGTCCTCACTCCAACTACCTCCATGTCCTCTCTAACTGCATCCATATATCTCCTCTTTGGTCTCCCTCTTTGTCTTTTTCCTGGCAGCTGCATTTCTAACATCCTTCTACCAATATACCCACTGTCCCTCCTCTGGACATGTCCAAACCATCTCAGTCTGGCCTCCCTAACTTTATCTCCCAGTTGTTCAACATGTGCTGTACCTCTGATTATCTCATTCCTGATCTTATCCATCCTTGTCACTCCTAAGGAGAACCTCAGCATCTTCATTTCTGCTACTTCCAGTTCTTTCTCCTGTCTTTTTGTCAATGACACTGTCTCCAGACCATACAACATAGCTGGTCTCACCACTGTCTTGTAAACTTTTCCTTTGACCTTTGCTGACACCTTTTTGTCACAAATCACTCCTGAAACTTTTCTCCATCCACTCCATCCTGCCTGGACTCTCTTCTTCACCTCTTTACCACATTCCCCATTTTCCTGGACAGTGGACCCCAAGTACTTGAAGTCCTGCACCTTTGTGACCTCTGCTCCTTGTAGCCTCACTGTTCCACTGGCCTCCCTCTCATTCACACACATGTACTCTGTCTTACTACGGCTGACTTTCATTCCTCTTCTTTCAAGTGCATACCTCCACCTCTCCAAGTTGTCTTCCACCTGTTCCCTATTCTCACCACAGATCACAATGTCATCTGCAAACATCATAGTCCATGGGGATTCCTGCCTGACCTCATCTGTTAGTCGGTCCATCACCAGAGCAAACAAGAAGGGGCTCAGAGCCGATCCTTGATGCAATCCCACCTCCACCTTGAAGCTATCTGTCACTCCTACAGCACATCTCACCACTGTCCTGCTGTCCTCATACATGTCCTGCTGTCTTCATACATGTCCTGCTGTCCTCATACATGTCCTGCTGTCCTCATACATGTCCTGCTGTCCTCATACATGTCCTGTACCAGTCTAACATACTTTTCTGCCACTCCAGATTTCCTCATGCAATACCACACCTCTTCTCTTGGCACCCTGTCATATGCTTTTTCTAAATCCACAAACACACAATGGAGTTCTTTCTGACCCTCTCTGTACTTCTCTATCAACATCCTCAAAGCAAAGATGGCATCTGTGGTGCTCTTTCTTGGCATGAAACCATACTGCTGCTCACAGATAGTCACCTCTTGTCTAAGCCTTCCTTCCACAACTCTCTCCCAGATCTTCATTGTGTGGCTCATCAACTTAATTCCCCTGTAGTTGCTACAACTCTGTACATCACCCTTGTTCTTAAAAATGGGAACCAGCACACTTCTTCTCCATTCTTCAGGCATTTTCTCACCCTCAAATATTCCATTAAATATTTGAGTCAAAAACCTCACTGCCATCTCTCCAAGGCATTTCCAAACCTCCACTGGTATGTCATCAGGTCCTACTGCCTTCCCCTTCTTCATTCTTTTCAGAGCTTTCCGGACTTCACCCTCACTAATTTTTCCCACTTCCTGGTCCACAGTTTCTATTACCTCCACTCTTCTTTCTCTTTCATTCTCTTCATTCATTAGCTCCTCAAAGTAATCCTTCCATCTTCCCATCACACTCTCCTCACTTGTTAGAACATTCCCATATTTAATAAGCCTAACCTGCTGCACATCCTTTCCAGCCTGATCCCTCTGTCTTGCCAATCGGTACAAGTCCTTCTCGCCCTCTTTAGTGTCCAGTCTCCCATACAACTCATTGTACGCCCTCTGCTTTGCCTTAGCTACTTCCCTCTTTGCTCTATGTCCCATCTCCTTATATTCCTGTCTCCGCTCTTCAGTCCTCTCACAGTCATATTTCTTCTTGGCTAATCTCTTTCTTTGAATGGCGTCCTGCACTTCACTATTCCACCACCAGGTTTCCTTATCTTCCATTCTTTGTCCAGATGACACACCAAGTACCTTCCTACCTGTCTCTCTAATTACTGTTGCTGTAGTAGCCCAGTCACTTGGAAGCTCTTTCTTACCACCCAGAGCCTTTAACAGCTCGTCTCTGAATTTCTCACAACATTCTTCTTTCTTTAGCTTCCACCATTTGGTCTTCTTCTCTGGTTTTACTCTTGTTCTCTTCTTCGCAACAACAGTCATTCTACACACAACCATCCGATGCTGTCTGGCCACGCTCTCCCCTGCTACAACCTTACAGTCTCCAATCTCTCTCAGGTTTCCTCTTCTACACAGAATGTAATCGACCTGTGTACTCCTTCCTCCACTCTTATAGGTCACTCTATGTTCCTCCCTCTTTTGGAAATAGGTATTGACTATAGCCATTTCCATTCTCTTGGCAAAATCCACCACCATCTGTCCTTCCTGGTTTCTTTCCTTGACACCAAACCTACCCATCACTTCCTCATCCCCTCTGTTTCCTTCACCAACATGTCCATTCAGGTCTGCTCCAATCACCACTCTTTCCTCCCTGGGAATACTCTCTATCACTTCATCCAAATCTTTCCAAAATTTATCTTTCTCCTCCCCATCACATCCAACCTGTGGAGCATAACCACTTACTATGTTTAGCATCAGACCTTCTACTTCTACCTTTAGACACATCACCCTATCTGACACTCTCTTCACCTCTACTACATTCTTTGCCAACTCCTCCTTCAGGACCACCCCTACTCCATTTCTCTTTCTATCCACACCATGGTAAAACAGTTTGAACCCTGCTCCAATACTGCGAGCCTTGCTGCCCTTCCACTTGGTCTCTTGGACACATAAAACATCTACCTTTCTTCTCTGCATCATGTCAGCCAGCTCTCTACCTTTGCCTGTCATTGTCCCCACATTTAGAGTTGCAACCCTCAGTCCTACATTCTTCACTTTCCTCCTCTCCCTCTGTCTCCTGACACGTTTTCCTCCTCGGCGTCTTCGACTAACAGTAGTACAATTTCCGCCGGCACCCTGTTTGTCAACAGCACCGGTGGCGGACGTTGTTAACCCGGGCCTCGACCGATCTGGTATGGTTTCACTTTGATGAACTCGCATTATGGTTTTGGCAAGTGTTTTACATCGGATGCCATTCCTGACACAACCCTCACCATTTACCCGGGCTTGGGACCGGCACAAGAGATACAATGGCTTGTGCTCCCTAGTGGCTGGCTGTTTTGTTTTATTATATTGTTTTTTGGTATTGCCTGGTAGGGGTGGGCGATATTACCAAAAAATGATATCACGATATATTTTTTGAAATACCCCGATAACGATATCAGACGATATTTCACATTTTCTCCTTTTATTGAATCAACCAAACAAATGTGTAATTTCAAAATGACTTTTCATAAACAGTCACCAGAATACCACCAAAGTTTATGCTCATTAATCCAGGTATAAATCCAACAGTCATCAGAATACAAAAAAATATATTCATATTTAACAAGCAAAAATATATATACCGCACCAGCCGCCACTGAGGTGTGCGGTAATGACTATTCTAACACTTTAACACATTTTAAAAGAGCATACAGTAAATAAAAAAAATAATTTCTTACTTTAAGCGGCAGCTTCTGTCATCAGTTTGCCTGTTAGCTCCAGCTGTTAGCTCCAGCTGTTAGCTCCAGTTGTTAGCACCGCTGCGTTACGTCTGAGCTTCGCAGCTTTCTGTAGCACCACGCAGTTTAAACCCTTTACAGGAAGGACTGTTAGTATCCTAACTTCATACAGTTGGAGACAGAAAAAGTTTTAATAACTTACCGACGCCGCAGTCTGTGCGCGCCGCCGCCTTCAGCTGTTAGCATTTAGCCCCCGAACCCGCAGCTCCGGGCAGTCCGGTTTAGCTGCACGCACCTCCTAAAAGGTTGTCGGCTTTATTATTCCAAGTTAGCTCGTTGTCCCCCGATGTCTTCGGCTTCCAGTCCGACATCGAGGCGAGCTCCAGGGACCTCTGATCGCACAAAGCCGGCTGCCCGGTGAAGCTACGAGATGCAACTATGAGGCTAATGCTAGCTCGTTCCTCCTCCTCGCGGTGTGCGCGCGCATGCGTATTAACAAAATGTAGGGCATCTCCACATTAAGGCAGTCTCCACGGAACACCGGCTGCTGTCTGCTGCTTCACGCGGTCCCTGTTCCTCCACAAAACCACCGTTATCGCAAAGTGACGCAGTCAAATGACGTCATCATAGGATGCCGCGATATAATTTTTTTCACCGGTGTCAAAAAATCCACCGGTATTATCGTAAACGAGACGATATGGCCCACCCCTATTGCCTGGTTATAATCTTGTTTTTCTTTGTGCTTTTCTTAGGCTCCTGTCTGACCTCCAAATGCTAATGTTGCTAGCAATGAGGACCCCACAAGGATGTGTACTGAGCCCCCTTCTATTCACCCTGCTAACACACGACTGCACACCATCATACAGCTCCAACCACTTCATCAAGTTTGCGGACGACACAACAGTGGTGGGTCTCATCAGCAACAACGATGAGACGGACTACAGGAACGAGGTGAGCCGCTTGGCCTTGTGGTACGGACACAACAATCTCACTCTCAACGTGGAGAAGACAAAGGAGATTGTCGTGGACTTCAGGAAGAGGGATGCCCAACATGCCCCTCTGACCATCAACAGCACCGCAGTGGAGAGAGTAGACAGCACCAAGTTCCTGGGAGTGCACGTCTCAAAGGACCTGTCCTGGAGCAGGAACACTGCAGCACTGGCCAAGAAGGCTCACCAGCGTCTCTACTTTCTCCACAAGCTGAAAAGGGCTGGAGCTTCAACCCCCATCATGTGCACCTTCTACAGAGGTGCCATAGAAAGTGTCCTGACCAGCTGCATCACTGTGTGGTTTGGTGCATGTACTGCATCCTGCCGCAAGAGCCTCCAGCGCATCATGAGAGCAGCTGAGAAGATCGTCGGCACCTCCTTCCCCTCACTGCAGGACTTACACAGCAAACGCCTCACTCGGAAAGCCCACTGCATGGCAGGTGATCCCACACACCCACTACACAGCTGCTTTAGACTGTTGCCTTCAGGGAGGAGACTGAGGAGTCTCCAGGCTCGAACCAGCAGACTGAGAGACAGCTCTGTTCATCAGGCAGTAAGGATGCTAAACACTCTGCCTGCTCTGCCTCCCCTCCCATTTGAACTGCCTTAACACAAAAAACTTTCTCACACATTACCACACAACACAAAGATTTTAACACTGGACTCTGTGTCATCAAACGGGTTATTCACTAAACTCTCAGTCATGTGCTCATTCAGTTTGCACTACTTCTCATATTTGCACTGTTTGTATTACATTACTGCCTATAGTCATACTACTGTTTATATTCACTGTTTACATTAATACTGTTTACATTTATTACTACTGTTTACATTTATTACTACTGTTTACATTTACACTACTTTTATATCTACACTACTGCTGATACATATACAGTATTCTCTGACTAGCCTTATTTAAGGATGCCCAATGTGCCTTATGTGCCTTACTGCATATGCCACTTTGCCTCTATACCAACATCAACTACCTCATACATATACTGTGTACATTAACTCATATGCTGCTTTGCCACTCTTTGCAAATGTCAATGCTAGAACCTTCAGTTTATTTTATAGATACACTTTATATACTTTTTATACTACTATGCAATAACTCAGGACAGTATTACACTTTTATCATTTCATTTTATGCTTATGTCATTAAATGTTTAGTGTTTTAGTGTTGGTGTAACTGTCAGGACAGTGTTACACTTTTACTATTTTATGCTTATGTTTATTAAATGTTTTAGTGTTTTAGTGTTTAAATGGTTACTTTTGCACCGAGGGACTGAGAGAGAAATGCAATTTCAATCCTGTTTATGTCCTGTACATATTGCAGTTCTGACAATAAAAGTTGACTTTGAAATACCCTGATGCATGCTCAATAATCCAGCTAAAAAAGCTAAGTCTGGTCCTCTGTCCAGAGGACCAGACTTAGCTTTTTTAGATTGACTTTGAAACCTCACATCTTCCACAAAGTGCTAAGGTGAATCTCTGCCACAGACAGTCCTGCATTTGGAGATTCATCACAGATGAGTGAGGACGTCGCTTTCCTCTGCTGTGACTGACTCTTAAAATGACTGAAAGACACTGAAACTGTCATACAGAAGCAGATCATGGTATTTATGATGCATACCTCTGGTAATTGTAGTTTCTTTTATTATTAAGGTTGTTATGTTATCATTGTTATCAATTTTAACTTTTTAACATTTTTGAATTTGTTTTGCTCATGAATAAACAGTTTTTAAGCAACAACTTATGTGGATATTTTGTGTGTGCTCTATTTAGACCTGTTGTACATATCTGTATTGCGGGTTTGAACCAGATCTGGGCCGCGTTTTGAGATTCGACTTACTCTACTGGGCCGGACCTGGGCCAAATCCGCCTAAAAATGAAATGAGGATGCCGCATCTGGGCCGCATCTGGGCCAAATTTGCCTAAAAACTAAACAAGGATTCCGTATCTGGGCCACATTTGGGCCGAATGCAGTAGTTTTGTAGCACTTCTGGCCCACCTCCGGCCCAGATCCAATCCAGATCCGCAATCCACATCTGGGCCAGTTTTGGCCCGTTGGACAAAAAGACACCGGGCCGGATCCATTTTACAAATGCGGGCCAAATGTTTTCATACATTTGGCCCAGATCCGGCCCACATAACTTTTGCTGTCTGGGATGTTAAGGCTCTTAGACTAGTGACAAAAGGAAAAAGAGGAGAAGTAACCTTCGTTAAAATGCCCAATGAGACCTTGGTCCCCCAAATCGATCAAGCAGTGAAGTCTTATGACCTAGAACAACAGTATTGGGATGAAAAAAGAAAAAATGAGATGAGTCAAAACCCAAAACAGCCAAAAGCAGCCCCTAGGGCCCCCCAACAACAACAACATTACAAAGGGCCTCAAAGACAATCAGAACAACCGTACAGGGAACGACCCCCGAGACCCCAGTCAAAACCACATTATGGAAACCAACAACAAAGGAGATTTCAAGCTTCAGCAGCTAACACAACATCTCAAAGAAGGGGCAACTATGTGCCCTCAGAAGAATATGCTAGAATGACCTCTGATGAAAGAAAGGTCCTCCAGGAATCCCGACAGAAAAGGGATGGGGGGCCAGCTAAATAATGGCCGAAAGGTTGCGGATTACCCTAGATGATGCTTATTGGGATGGGGACAAAATCTATGCCAAAGCAGATGGTGAACCTTACCTGATAGACTCTGGGGCAGAGGTGTGTATGACCCGCAGAAACCTAAAGACAATAGGACACCTTACGGTTCAATTGGCAAATGGGACCGTACAAAAAATGCCGTTTGGGCTAAGACAAGGAATAGTGTGGATAAAAGGTCCTTACAACCCCCTAACAATAACAGACTTGAAAGAGTTAAGAAAGCCAAAGAAAGACCGAAGAGCATTGAATCGACGCATGGACATTCTCAAGTCAAGGTTGGTAAAAATAGGGCCCACACACAAAAAACAGGAATCTGGAGAATGGTATAAACCTGTAAATATCCCCAAAGTAATAGAACAAAGAGTGAATGAGAACGACTTCTCCCCGGCTGGGAAAGAGAAGTTAAAGCAAATCATTGAGTCGGCCTCCGTGGCTAGATTCAAAAACAACTGCGGAGACCTAGGTCCAAAATTTGTACACCTCATTGAAGGAGGAGTACATCCACCAGTGCGACAATACCCCCTGAACCCAGGAGCTGTGGAAGAAATGAACAAAATAGTAAGGGAATTGAGCGCTTTGGGAATCATCAGAAAAGAAGCTAATCCCATTACTAACAGTCCTATCCAAGCAGTAAAGAAACCTGAATCTGCAGGAGGCGGATGGAGACCAGTAATTAATTTCAAGGCCCTCAACAGACGAACAGTGGCCAACCGAGCGAGCCTAATCAACCCTCAAGGTACGCTAAAAACTCTTCAAGTGAAAAAGTACAAATCTCGCATTGATCTAGCAAACGGATTCTTCTCTCTCAGACTAGCCAAACAGTGGCAAGGGAAAACAGCTTTTACTTATCAAGGAAAAAGCTATGTCTGGCAGCGATTACCACAGGGATACAAAAACTCTCCAAATGTGTTTCAATCAGCCGTAATGGATGTGCTTAAAGACTTAGGTGCCACAGTTTACATCGACAATGTGTTCATCGCAGATGACACGGAAGAGGAACACCTGGAAAGATTAGCAACGGCGAGTCACAGAAGCAGGGCTGAAACTGAATCTAAAGAAACGTCAGTTTGGATAGTTCCAAGTAAACTATCTAGGATTTCAAGTAACCGCCGATCTGGGACTCTCAGAGGGTTACCGAGAGAAACTTGAACAGATTCAGCCCCCTGAATCCGAGAACGAGCTACAAAAGATCTTAGGACTGTGCAACTATGTGAGAGATCATATCCCTAACTACCAAAAGTATGCCAAACCCTTGTATGCCTGTCTAAAGAAAAGAGAAGATGAGGATGAAAAGAAAAACAAAAAAGCCTGGATCTGGACTGCCGAAAACCAAGAAGATTTGGAAGAGCTCTGAGAAAAGATCAAAGAAGCAGCGCAATTAGAACCAAGAAGTCTATTGACAAGACTCATAGCTGAGGTCAGTTGGGAAGATGACAATGCCATGATAGCTGTTAAAAATGAACACGGCAAGTTAGTTACTCTTTGAAGTTACACTTTAACTTCAGTGGAGAAAAAGTTTCCACAGGAAGAAAAAGAACTAGCTGTGCTTGCTAGATATTGGGGAACGCTGAAAGATCTGGCCCAAGGACAACCCATCAAAGTTATAACACAAAGCCAAGTGCACAAATATCTCAGAAAAGGGTCAATAGAGAGTACCAAAGCCACCAATACTCATTGGGGGAGATGGGAAGACATTCTATTGGACCCAGATCTGGAGATAGGACCGGCACAGCCAGCGAGCAAAAAAGTGACAAAAGAGATACCTGAGAAACAGAAAACGCACGACTGGACTCTCTACACCGACGGATCCAAGAAGGGAACAGATCAGGTAGCACACTGGGGATTTATCCTCAAGTATCAAGGGAACGAGTGCTGCCGTAGAAAGGGGAGAGTGCTAGGAAGTGCTCAGACTGGAGAAGTCACGGCAATACTCGAAGGATTGCTTGAACTAACTCACCGAAAAATAAAAACATCACGAGTAGTGACCGACAGTCATTACTGTGCACAAGCCCTGAAAGAGGATGTATCCATTTGGGAAGAAAATGGATTATAAAGTGCTAAGGGAAAAGTGGTGGCTCACCATGATTTGTGGAAGAAAATAGCTGAAATCGGGCTGAATCTACAGTTAGAGGTGGAGCACCAAATATCCCACACTAAAGAAGGAAACTACTGGCAGGGCAATGAAGAAGTAGATCGTTATGTACAACAAAGAAAAATCGTCTTTGTCGGGATCGAGAAGTGGGACAGAACCTCCGAGGGTCGGAGGGTCCCGCAGGAGTACGTGTTGGAGGTTGTGCGTAGCGTGCATGAAGGGCTAGGTCATGCAAGCGTACAACCTACACGTAAGGAGTTGGAGAGTCAGGAGCTCTGGATTCCCATGAAGCAAATTTGCAAGGTACTACAGGACTGTGTCGTATGTGGTCAATATAACGTAGGACAACGCGGGCACCGAGTGGATGGACAAACTATCAAGAGTATCATACCTTGGGGCTTAGTGTGCATGGATGTAGCTGGACCCATGGGAGTCACCGGCAAGAAGGGAGAGAAATATCTTCTAGTGCTAGGGGACTCAATGTCAGGGTATGTGGTAGTTAAACCGACAAGAAAAGCTAATGGCAACAGTGTTGTTAGCATGCTGGAACAAGTCTGTGGGTCGTTGGGTGTCCCAAAGGAACTGAGAACTGATAATGGGACACACTTTCGTAACGCACAAGTGGATCACTGGTGTCAGACTTTTGGGGTAAGGCGTGTTTACTCGCCGCCCTACACACCTCAAGCCAACGGAGTTACCAAAAGAGCCATAGGTTTGGTCAAAAATTGGATAGCTAAAAATGCTAATACCAAAGAATGGAGCACTAAAGCTGTGGAAAGGGCTACACACACACACAGCAAGACGCACAAAGGCACACAAACGAAGGCATATGCACATACACACAGCCTCCGTGCTGGAGCAGGACATGTATACATTCCAGAAGCAGATAATAAGAACGCTCTGTTACAGAGAGAAGCTATAAGAAGGAGTGTTTGGTTGCAGAGGGAAACCTTTCTGCTGTCTAGTTTTACTGTTTTGATGTCATACAGAACTAGTCCATATGATTACTGAAATGTATGATTATTTAGGGTGATTTATATAGCAAGTGGTTGTGTGCTAGTATTCTGCGGTAAACTAGGGATGTTTGCACATGCACACACACAAAGAACCAGACAAAGCACGCAGCAGGCCTCACACTCACAGCACAAACACAGCCTCTCCCTAAACCAGCATGCACGCGCACACGCACGCG
Source organism: Garcialebias charrua (assembly GCA_038048925.1). Classification (NCBI taxonomy): domain Eukaryota; kingdom Metazoa; phylum Chordata; class Actinopteri; order Cyprinodontiformes; family Rivulidae; genus Garcialebias; species Garcialebias charrua. Next base: position 15,852 of record JBBPBX010001260.1, read on the forward strand.
CACACGTGCATACACGTACACACGCGCACACGCACACACACACACATTCAAGTATGTAGAACGCAAATGGCAGGAGCAGGACAAGCTAAGGCCTCTTCTTATCAGTTCACACAGCTGCAGAAAAGAGTTACTGTAGAAAGGAGTTTTTGCTTCTTGCTTCAGGGCCTTTTAATAAAAAGTAACAAACCTATTATCTCATCCAGAACTAATCAAACACATACAGGGAACCCCCGACCTACGACTCCATCGACCTGCGAACCACGGGACCTACGAACGAACCAAAGTTGAAGAATGCCATCGACGTACGGCAAAAAGTTCGTGACCTACGAACGAACCAAGCTAAAATATATAATCGAGCTACGGCAGACTGGATGCATGACCTACGAACGAGCCCTATTACAAGTATATAATCGAGCTACGGCGTAACTGCGTCACATATGGCAATCGGCGAGGTGGGGGAGGGGATTGCCTTTGGCTGTTGCTTGTTGAGCATGGGCGTGACACTGCGCATGACAGTGGAAAAGTACCGCCAGCGAGAGGGGGGGCTGGGCTTCTGGCGGATGTACACACAGCCGCAGTGCACCTGGCGGCGGAGGGATCCGTACAGGTAAAGCGGTAACTATTTAAAGGGCAGCGGCCATTTTGTCCCTCGTGGGTTAGTTACGGTGATTGATGAGAAGAGACATACGATGAGAAAAACATCTGTCTACCTACACTTCAGTCAAAGTAAGGCAATTTTGTTTCATTTTTCTGCTGCTTCTAGCTTTTTCTGAGTTCATGGACTTCTTTCTCATGCACATGGACACTCATCAACGCACTGGTTTCAAAAACATGATGGTTGCAACATGCTTCTGATAGATGTGATGCTGCTGATGGATTTATGGATTCATGTGTGATTGTTGACATCATTTTGCTGATGTCAGTTCCTGCTGATTTGCTGCTCTGATGTTAAAAGCTGCACTTTGAGAAGTGTTCATGTGTGATTGTTGACATCATTTTGCTGATGGGAGTCCCTGATTTGCTGCTGTGATGTTAAAAGCTGCACTTTGAGAAGTGTTCTTGTGTGATTGTTGACATCATTTTGCTGATGGGAGTCCCTGATTTGCTGCTGTTGTGATGTTAAAAGCTGCACTTTGAGAAGTGTTCATGTGTGATTGTTGACATCATTTTGCTGATGTGATTTCCAGCTGATTTCCTGCAGTTCTGATGTGAAGTTACTGATGTACAGTTACTGTGTGTGTTTATGGATGCATGTGTGGTGTAATGGTTTAGATAAGTGTTTGTAAATAAAGTTCTGTGCATGTTTATGGGCCAGTATGTCAGTCTCATGCTGTTAAATGTGTGCGCGGCGCACCGTTAGCGGTATTTCCGCGACCTACGAACAGAATAACGACCTACGAACGGGACGCAATTTTCACCCCCTACCTACGACCGGATCGAGCTGCGAACGGTTCTTAGGTCCCGAACTCGTTCGTAGGTCGGGGGTTCCCTGTACATATTATTAGCCTGGCCCTTGCCTTCCTATGCAGCTCTGCTCAATTCTATTTTCCCTTCGCTGCTCCGTCTGGGACTTCTCCCATAGACAAGGATTTCTCCGGTAGATTTTTGACTGGACCAATCAGAGAACAGAAGGCGGAGTTTTGAACGACGTCGACTGACGTCGTCAGTTTGCCCTGCTTAAAATGGCTGCCGGCACGAAGGAATTTTCAAGAAAACAAGGTAAAAAACTATTATTTCTTTGCTGAGAAAAAATATATTTCTTAGCTGACGTTATAGCAGAAGGGTTCCTGAGCTTAACAGTTCCTAAATCAATTCACGAAATGGTCAAATCTGCTGGATTTAAATTGTTTCGGTTTGACATTTTCCAAACAGCCTCGGGTGCGCTACGAAAATAAATTATAAAAAATTGAATTTTATCTCAAATGTTTCATCTAGGCCAACAGTCAGTAAATTAGAGCCATATAATTACACACTGGTAGTAGAAAAAATATCCACCGAGTGGTTTCTGAGCTATTTATCTGAATAGTTAGCCTGGACCTCTCGCCAGGCTAACTGGACTGGACAGGCTAATGTGACGTATGTTGCAACTCCGCGTAACATACGCCACGGCCAAACGTTAATGATTGGGTAACCTCAGCAGAGGCCACACCTCCAGCAAGAATCGGTTTTCTATAGGAGAAACTTCAGACCCTAGTATGAAGCGAAGGACAAGGGTCTGGTTTTAACCAGGCTAACATATTATTAAATGGGATGTGATCTTTTATGAAACAAAATGCATTGATTGCTGAATTGTGTTAATCAAAGTGTTTTTGAATGTTCTATGCTTACTAAAAAATGTATGATAATAGAGTTAGTATTATAATAATGAGATTAAGAGAAGTGTTGGAAGTTTTTTGTAGCAAACCAAGGTGTTCTCCACAAATCTGGGTAAAAGGTGACCAGAGTTGATCATGAGCATGAAGTCACCTTCTGCTAAGGGAGGGTGAGAGCTGAGAAAACATTAGGTCATCAGCTCTGGAGGGCTGAAAGTGATGTAACCATTACCTCAGCAGCAGCCAATAGGAAGTGCGAAAGATGACATAGTCATCTGCAAGTGGGAGCTGAGGTCCCCCTTTTTTGCTATAAAAAAGGCTGGTGTAGAAGGAATATTGGCTGGAGTTATGAAGAGCCCTTTGGATTTACTGGACAAGACTTGAACTTCTGGAAGCTTTACTGAAGACTTAGAGTATCTGAAAAAGAGCCTCTATTTGATCAACAGAGGACTACTTTTTCTTCAGCCTGGATATTTTCCATTTTCTTCAAATTTGGACAAAGCTTTCAGAATGGAGTAACAAACCTTCAACTCAGTTTGAGTTGAAGTATTTTTCTTCCTTGCTTCTGGAATAATCCCTTGAGGACTATGCCGTGAAGGAGGTAAGGGGGAATGCTCCCATTTCTTGTTCATTAACTAAATTTATATTAAAATTAAAATTATTATAACAGTAACAAGCCTGCTTAAGTAAAAATGATTGAGATCAGTTACAAGGATTCCTCTGTTGATGATAAATTAAAGGCATTTTAAGAGAGTTCTGAAGCACCGGAGATCGGCCAAAGCTGACTGCTTGTTTTTCAGTCTGTGAGAACATCGAGTACTTTTTTTATCTCCATCCTGCTTTGAAAGCCTTTCATCAGCTCCACAGAACCAAGGATGGATTATATTGTTTTTTCCTCTTTATACGATTTTTGTTTTATAACATTTTCGTGGAATAAACAACACTTCTTGATTGGATTAAAATGGACTTTTTCTGGATTATGGATTTTATCACATTGGATTATGGATTTTTTCCCTTCTGATTGGATTATGGATTTTTTTCACTTTCTGATTGAATTATGGATTTTATTACATTTTGATTGGATTAAGCTTCTTGAAGAATTCTGCTACTTTTTACGGCTTGTTGGAATAGGCCTTTAGTATTTTTATTCCTTTTTCTAGAACACAACAAGATTACCTGGTGGTTTATCTGTGGGATTATAACAAAGATTTTTCAATCTACTTTTTACTGTCTGTTGGAATAAGCCCTCTGTATTTTTATTCCTTTTTTCTGGATAGCAAGAAGGCTGGCTGTGAGTTCTCCTGTGGGATTATAACACAAGGATCTTTTCATTATTGGATTACAATTTTTCTGACTAGATTCAATCACCAAATAAACACCATTTTGGTGGAGTATACCATATTTTTGATTGTTTTACAACACTTCTGTGGAATAAACACCATTTTTGTGGAGTATACCATATTTTTTATTGTTTTATAACACTTTTGTGGAATAAGCACCTTTTATGGAAAATACCAATTGTTGATTGGATTACAACTCGACTCAATTGCAACTCGAACACCTTAAGCCCAGCCTGTGGAAGACACCTTTGGTGAGCTGTAGAATTATTTTGATTCTTATTATGCCAATCATGTAACCTGATTTAGTCAGCCTGTAGTAGAAGTGCTTTTAACACTGTTAACCCTTGCAACTATTAATTAAAGTAACATAAAACGTACACAATCTGGATTTTCATTGACTCACCTGATATTAAATGATGGAAAACTTGGTTCAAAGATAACAACAATATTATTGGAGGTTTTGAATGGTTTTATTAGCCTCAAGAGTATAAACAACCCCTGGGACCTTATTTTCCTAGGTCCTAAAGCTAACCAGATCAGATAACAATTGTAATCTACTAGAGGTAAGCTGTCATTAATGCATGTTTCCCCGTGGGGTACGATCTGACTCCTTTCTGCTAAGGTTAGGCTATTCACGGGATGAAATGAGGATGTGACGTGTAGACGATAGACAGTGAACAGTCTGGGTGAATTACTTCGTCTCAGCCTAAAATCCTAACTGATCCAGAGACAAATTGGGTAATACTCGGGTGCTAAGAAAGTTCATTCTCAATAGTCCAGGTATCAAATCCGCTCATTCTCAATCAGTTCATCTGGACAGTCTCTTTTTAGTAAAAACGTTTCACCCTCACTCCAGAGGGCTTCGTCAGTCAGAGTAGTCCCAAGCACACTGAAGTTACCCCACCAAGTAAACAACTTAAGTGGACCAACCAGTTTGCTGTAGCCAAGATGGTTTCTGGGGGCTGTCCTGTCCCTCGTCGACTCCTCCCAGGCAGGCAGACATGTCCAAAGTGGTTCAAGACAAGAAAGTTCATTCTCAATAGTCCAGGTATCAAATCCGCTCATTCTCAATCAGTTCATCTGGACAGTTTCTTTTTAGTAGAAACGTTTCACCCTCACTCCAGAGGGCTTCGTCAGTCAGAGTAGTCCCAAGCACACTGAAGTTACCCCACCAAGTAAACAACTTAAGTGGACCAACCAGTTTGCTGTAGCCAAGATGGTTTCTGGGGGCTGTCCTGTCCCTCGTCGACTCCTCCCAGGCAGGCAGACATGTCCAAAGTGGTTCAAGACAAGAAAGTTCATTCTCAATAGTCCAGGTATCAAATCCGCTCATTCTCAATCAGTTCATCTGGACAGTTTCTTTTTAGTAGAAACGTTTCACCCTCACTCCAGAGGGCTTCGTCAGTCAGAGTAGTCCCAAGCACACTGAAGTTACCCCACCAAGTAAACAACTTAAGTGGACCAACCAGTTTGCTGTAGCCAAGATGGTTTCTGGGGGCTGTCCTGTCCCTCGTCGACTCCTCCCAGGCAGGCAGACATGTCCAAAGTGGTTCAAGACAAGAAAGTTCATTCTCAATAGTCC
>JBBPBX010001260.1:21836-77769 GCA_038048925.1 Garcialebias charrua
GGTCTTTTTGTTAAGAAGTCTAGGACCCAGTTACAAATGGAGAGGCTTAGTCCTAATGTGAATAGTTTTTCCTAGAGTTTGGGGGATCATGGTGTTGAAGGCAGACGTGAAGTCCACAAAGAGCAGACGGACGTAAGAGTCCTTCTGTTCCAGGTGGATGAGAACAGTGTGGACCACAGAGGAGATGGCGTCCTCTGTTAATTAGTTCTCATGGTATGCATACTGATGAGGGTCTTCACTGATGTTGATGGATGTTTTGATGTGGGTGAAGCATTTAACGACTATTGGGATGAGGGCCACTGGCCGATAGTCATTCAGACTAGTCACTGTAGAGCTTTTTCGGACTGGGATGATGGTGCAGTCTTCTGGCAGGTGGGAACTGTTGCCGGGGAAAGTGAAAGGTTAAGGATGTTGGCATCACCTCGCTGAGCTGATTGGCGCATTCTTTCAACACTTTCCCGGGGATGTTGTCTGGGCCGGTTGCTTTGTGAGGGTTGATCCTCCTGAAAGTACTCCTTACTTCTGTTGAGGTCACACTGATAATTCTCACTTCTGTTGGTGAGGTGAGTTTGGTGCTTAGTGATCTGTTTGGGTCTTCAAAGCGTGCATAGAATTTGTTGAGTGCATCAGGCAGTGATGGTCTCTAGGGCATTGTTCACTCCTGCTTTTATAATCTGTTATACACTTAACACTAATTTGACTAAGGCTGCGCTTTTTTGCGCAAGGGAACTTGGCTTCCAAATCCCCCGGTCCCTTTTATTGGGCTATATAATGTCGATTCACATGCTAATGACCCATTAATTCTACACCTACAGCCCCCCCCCCCCTACCCCTCAGTCCAAAATCCTTGGACCCAGTGCAAGCCTTGTATAACACATAAGCATTTATCGCTGCCAGGTCAAGCATGTTGTAGAACACGGCAATGGGCCGCACCGTATATAAATGTGCAATCTGGTCCATTATACCGGTATGTCAGTTGACCTCAGGTCATGTGACCTGTGTTGGTCCGTCAGTTTACCTCAGGTCATGTGACCTGAGTTGGTCCGTCAGTTGACTTCATGTCGTGTGACCTGTGTTGTTTTGTCAGTTGACCTCAGGTCATGTGACCTGTGTTGGTCCGTCACTTGACCTCAGGTCATGTGACCTGTGTCGGTCCGTCAGTTGACCTCAGGTCATGTGACCTATGTCGGTCCATCAGTTGACCTCAGGTCATGTGACCAGTGTCGGTCCGTCAGTTGACTTCATGTCGTGTGACCTGTGTCATTTTGTCAGTTGACCTCAGGTCATGTGACCTATGTTGGTCCGTCACTTGACTTCAGGTCGTGTGACCTGTGTTGGTCCGTCACTTGACCTCAGGTCATGTGACCGGTGTTGGTCCGTTAGTTGACCTCACGACATGTGACCTGTGTCGGTCCGTCAGTTGACCTCATGCCATGTGACCTATGTCGGTACGTCAATTGACCTCATGTTGTGTGACCTGTGTCGTTTTGTCAGTTGACCTCAGGTCATGTGACCTGTGTTGGTCCGTCAGTTGACTTCATGTCATGTGACCTGTGTCGGTCCGTCAGTAGACCTCAGGTCATGTGACCTGTGTCGTTGTGTCAGTTGACCTCAGGTCATGTGACCTGTGTTGGTACGTCAGTTGACCTCATGCTGTGTGACCTGTGTCATTATGTCAGTTGACCTCAGGTCATGTGACCTGTGTCGGTCCGTCAGTTGACTTCATGTCGTGTGACCTGTGTCGTTTTGTCAGTTGACCTCAGGTCATGTGACCTGTGTTGGTCCGTCACTTTACCTCAGGTCATGTGACCTATGTCGGTCCATCAGTTGACCTCATGCCATGTGACCTATGTTGGTACGTCAATGGACCTCAAGTTGTGTGACCTGTGTCGTTTTGTCAGTTGACCTCAGGTCATGTGACCTGTGTTGGTCCGTCACTTTACCTCAGGTCATGTGACCTATGTCGGTCCATCAGTTGACCTCATGCCATGTGACCTATGTCGGTACGTCAATTGACATCAAGTTGTGTGACCTGTGTCGTTTTGTCAGTTGACCTCAGGTCATGTGACCTGTGTTGGTCCGTCAGTTGACTTCATGTCATGTGACCTGTGTCGTGTCAGTTGACCTCAGGTCATGTGACCTGTGTTGGTCCATCACATGACCTCAGGTCATGTGACCTGTGTCGGTCCGTCAGTTGACCTCAGGTCATGTGACCTGTGTCGGTCCGTCAGTTGACCTCATGTCGTGTGACCAGTGTCGGTCCGTCAGTTGACTTCATGTCGTGTGACCTGTGTCATTTTGTCAGTTGACCTCAGGTCACGTGACCTGTGTTGGTCCGTCACTTGACTTCAGGTCATGTGACCTGTGTCGGTCCGTCAGTTGACCTCATGTCATGTGACCTGTCTGTCAGTTGACTTCATGTCGTGTGACCTGTGTTGGTCCGTCACTTGACCTCAGGTCATGTGACCTGTGTTGGTCTGTTAGTTGACCTCAGGTCATGTGACCTATGTCGGTCCGTCAGTTGACCTCAGGTCATGTGACCTGTGTCGGTCCGTCAGTTGACCTCAGGTCATGTGACCTGTGTCGGCCCATCAGTTGACCTCATGTCGTGTGACCAGTGTCGGTCCGTCAGTTGACTTCATGTCGTGTGACCTGTGTCGTTTTTTAGTTGACCTCAGGTCATGTGACCTATGTCGGTCCGTCAGTTGACTTCATGTCATGTGACCTGTGTCGGTCCGTCAGGTGACGGACAACAATAGGTCAAGCATGTTGTAGAACACAGCAATGGGCCACCTGCATGTGTCAGAACGCACCGTATATACATGTGCCAAGGACAAGGAGAGAGACAGTACTTGTAAGCAAAATAATTTATTTGACAGAACATCAGGGTTATAGGATAATCAGCACAGCAGAATAAGACAATTGTATGCATAAACTTGTTCTGGAGCAGACAAAGCTTTCCGTTCTATGGATGTCCCAAAATGTTCAACTGTGAGATAACTTCAGGGTCTGTTATGTGTGAATTGGTCAGGGCCTCTCTTCTGACTTTGGGGGAAGTGCAAGCAGAGACTTAAGCCTGGTTTATACTTCTGTCTTACGTCTTTTACCCCCCGTTGAGTGAACAAACATTGCGCAACTTCTGGCTGCACTCCTGCTGTGATCCCCCGGTGACAGCCCGTCTTGTACGTGGCCCCCAAGCAGAACTGCAAGACGCTGCATTCAAGACAGGCTGTCACCGGGGGATCACAGCAGGAGTGCAGCCAGAAGTTGTGCAACCTTTTATCACTCAAATTCTCACTCAACGGGGGGTAAAAGACGTAAGACAGAAGTATAAACCAGGCTTACTTACCTGGTGGAAACATTGGAATGCAGTCTGGTGTGGTGGGGGTGTCTGAGTTGTGTGCACGCATATTTATAACAAAAGGCAGTTAATGGCCTACTAATGGTTGAAGAGAAGGAGGGGGTTTGTCCTCAGGATCTTGAAAATTCAGTCATCCTAGTGTTAATATAACTGTCATCAGCATAACAATGAAACTTTACCTAATGGAAGCATATGGAAGTGTATTTGTCCAAGCACTGAACCCTGAGGAGCTTCATGAGTAACTTTGGTGTATGAAGAAGATTCATTGTTTACATTTACAAACTGGAATCTATCAAATAAATATGATTTAAGCCATTTTAGAGCTGTTTCTGCAATCCCAATATCATATTCAAGACTTTGTAGTAAAATATTGTGATCAACTTTATCAAATGCAGCACTGAGGTCTAACAGGACCAGTATAGACACAAGTCCATTATCTGAGGCCATGATTAGTAACTTTTACTAGTGCTGTTTCTGTGCTATGATGAGCTCTAAACCCTGACTGAAACTTTTCAGAGTATTTCTTTGTAGATGTTCACATCTACGCCCCACGTTGGGCGCTAAACATTTTCAGACGGCTGAGACGAGCTGGTCTGAGCAGCCCAGTCCTCACCTCCTTCTACAGGTGTGCAGTGGAGAGCATCCTGTGCTCCAGCATCAACGTGTGGCATGGAGGCTGCACAGTTGAAGAGAGGAAAGCTCTACAGAGAGTGGTGAAGGCTGCACAGAAGTCTGTTGGAGTCAGTCTCCCCACCATCACAGACATTTACACCTCCAGATGCAGGAAAAGAGCCACCTGCATCATGAAAGACCTCACTCATCCAGCACACTCACTCTTTGCCCCACTCCCCTCAGGACGGAGGTTGAGGAGCATCAAGTGTAGAACCACTAGACTGAGGAACAGCTTCTACCCTGAGGCTGTTAGACTCATGAATAAATAAAAATAAAATAAAAAATAAACACTGCAAAATATCACATCATACTGATGCTGATCTGTTTTCTTGTTGCTGTATTCATCTGTGTTCATCTGTGACCATCTGCTCATACAAACTCATGTTCGTGCTGCTGTGTATTACTAGTTGATGCTTTTCTTAGTTAGCTGTGTATTACTAGTTGATGCTTTTCTTAGTTAGTTCTAGATGTTATTACTGTTTTTCTCTTTCATTTGTTGTTGGATGTAACTGGGACCTCGTGTACATAATCTCGTTTTCATCTCATGTGCCACATGCGGTGCAAATGACAATAAAGACTCTCTGACTCTGACTCTGACACAACTGACCTGCAACTATTTTCTATAATTTTTTTAATATTAATTTTATATAGGTCTATACAGTAATTGGTCAGAGTTATTGAATCATTATCAAACTTCTTAATTAAAGGTTTAATTACAGCAACCTTAAAGTGCTATGGTATGTAACCATTCATTAAAGACAAATTAAGTAGATCCAAAATGTGGATATTAATTAAGGGAAATACCTCTTTAAACAGCCTGGTAGGCATGGGATATAGCAGACATGTGGATGGTTTGGACGAGGCTATTATTTTTGACAATTCAAAGAGCTCAACAGAATAAAAACTGTCCAAATCATGTTCTATTGGCAGCAGTTCCAGCAGTTATTCTCGTTAAGTTTGTTTTATGGTTTAAAATCTAGTTTCATTTAAAAATGAATCTAATGGTGGGTTGAACTGAGTTCACCCGTGGGCCTGATGTGGCTCCCAGTCCCAGGCCGTCAGTTGAATAGCCCTTCTGTAAGTCGACCGTCACCTATAAACTGTTCACCCCATCATTTAAAAAAATCACAACTCAGCAACAAATAAATATTAAATTATTCAGAAAAACTGCTCCATTCCTCAATTTTGACAGGTGATGCCAAACGTTATTAACTCCAGAGATTTTAATTTACAACTTAACAGTTTTTAACTTCTCTCTTAAACCACAAACACACTGACTGGTCTAAATAAAGTCATGATCCCTCTGTTTCAAAACCCCACTGTGGCTGAGAACCAGTGTTTGTTTCCTTCAGTCTTTGTGCTGAAACGTGTTGATAAAGTACAACGCTGAAATAAGCGAGCGCTGCTGGTTTTAGGTAGAAACAACTCATTTTATGTATCATCATTATCATCATCATCAACTTTATTTATAAAGCTCTTTAACAGCAGCCACAGCTGAAACAAAGTAATAAATAAGTAATAAATAAGATAAAAAGAAAGCATAAAAATAAAGTGACAAAGCTAAGCACACAATGAACTAAAAACTCAATTTAAAACACAATACTGTAAAACGACGAGTTAAACAGATAAAATCAATACCAATAAAAATTAAGTAAAATCAGTTGGGTTGAAGCTGTTTAAAACCTTAAAAAATAGCAAAATCCTTTAAAAATGAACTCTAAAATACACGGGCAGCCAGTGGAGAGAAGCCAGGACAGGAGTGATGTGCTCTCTTTTGCGTGTTCCAGTTAAAAGACATGCAGCAGCATTTTGCACCAGCTGCAGACGTGCAAGTGAGGACTGGCTGACTCTGAGATAGAGGGAATTACAGTAATCCAGCTGTGATGAAATGAAGGCATGGATTACTGTTTCAAACTGTTGCCGTGAAAGAATAGGTTTCACCTTTGCTAATTTTCTCAAATGATAAGAAACAGACTTTACTGTGGCCCTTATTTGATTCTCGAGCTTAAAATCACTGTCCATCTCAAAACCAAGATTTGTAACTGTAGACTTTATGTACATTGTCAGGGGGTCTAAATCGACTGGAGGGCTCGAACAAGCAGCAAGCTCCACTATGTCCAAAAACAAGCACCACTGTCTTTTTTTCATTAAAATGCAGGAAGTTTAGGGCCATCCAAGCTTTAAGATCCCGAGACACGATAAAAGAGGTTTAATGGACCAGGCATCAACTCGCCTCAAAGGCACATAGATTTGGCAATCATCAGCATAGCAGTGAAAGGAGATGCCGTGTTTTCTAAAAAATCGATCCTAAAGGAAGTAGATACAAAGAAAAAAGCAAAGGCCCTAAAATTGAGCCCTGGGGAACTCCACATGATAGAGGAGCAGAAAAGGATTCACACTCAGCAATTTTAACAGAAAATGTTCTGTCTGCCAGATAGAACCCCAACCACTCCAGAGCAGTCCCACCGATGCCTACTTGGTGCTGTAAACGTGACAATAAAATGGTAAATGGTAAATGGTAAATGGAGCTTATTTATATAGCGCTTTCCAGCCCCCTGTGAGGAGCCCCAAAGCGCTTTACAATACCAGCCATCCACCCATTCATTCACACATTCATACACCGGTAGTGGTAGCCTGCCTTGCAAGGCGCCATCCAGACCTACCGGGAGCAACTCGGGGTTAAGTGTCTTGCCCAGGAACACAACGACACATGGTGGGCGGATGCGGGATTCGAACCTCCAACCTTCCAATCGGGGGTCGACTGCCATTACCACTGTGCCACGGCCGTGTCAAACGCAGCAAAGTCCATTAAAAACAAGGATCACATGATCACCCGAGTCACATGCCAGGAGGATGTCATTAAAAACTCTCAACAGAGCTGACTGTGTTATGGAAAGTTTTAAATCCAGACTGGAACACATCCATGATGTTATGTTCATCCAAAAAGGATTTTAACTGAGCATAAACCATTTTCTTCAAGATTTATGTATGTATGTATGTATTTATTCATTTAATTACAAAATAGATTTATACCTTATATTTATGGACACAAATTTAAGGCTATAAATAAAACAGATTTTTATCATTAAAAATAATTTTCATTCAACTTTTATTTATATAGTTTAATCCCATTGAGCCTCGGGGATTCATTTACAAGAGAGACCTGGTTTAACAAAGAGTGATGACAATAGTGGACAAGAAAGACAATAATAAACAATCATAAAGAATGCATATACCGTAAATTGAGATTTTTTTGTTTAACAAGTGAAAATAAAATGGTATTTAAAAGAAAATGTAACAAAAAAAAACTGCTAGATTGTAGGGCAATGTAGAAAACTTAAAACAGGAACATGTCTGTGTTGGTTTTTCCCAAGAACTGAACATATGTTTGAAGCCACTTAGAGAGGTCAAGATCGAGAGCTTCAGATCTTTTTGTAAGATATTCCAGGAAACAGGAGCGGAGTAGGAGAAGGCCCTTTTGCCTAGTTCAGTTCTCACTGAGGGGACACTGCATGTAATAATGTCCTGAGAGCACACGTTGTGGCTGCACTCGTGCAGAGACATGTAGGAGGAGACGTATGAAGGCAGCAGACTAAGAAGTGATTTAAAGATGAAAATGTACCAGTGGAAGAGTCTGCGTGAAGTTAATGATGTCCAGTTAACCAGTGAATACAGGGTGCAGTGGTGGTACAGTAGTTACAGCCAGTCATGAATCTTAGTGCACCATGATAGACAACATCCAACATCTGCAGGGTGCTTGTAGGAGCATTCATGTAGAGAATGTCACCGTAATCAATGGAGGGAAGGAAATCAGATACAAGGTGTTTCCTAACATTCAGTGTTAGACATGATCTGTTTCTGAAAAAGAAACCCAGTTTAACTTTCAGTTTCTTTACTAGGTTTTCCATGTGGAGCTTAAAAGAGAGATGCGAGTCGACCAGGATACCCAAATATTTGTAGGAATCAAAAAACTCAATAGGGACACCATTTGAGGATAAAATCAGGGGAAGAACTGCTGGGACTGACTTCCTGTTTGAAAAAAAACATCCCTTTGGTTTTGTCGGCATTTAGGACCAATTTGAAATGGAACAAATCGGACTGGATGATGTCGTCAATGTCGTCAGAACGTCAATAATCAGGAATTGGAAAAACAACTGTTGTTAAAACACTGAGAATAAGTAAGCCAAAGTATAAAGAAGTCTAGAAAATACTACCAGGTGCTCTGAGCACATCGGGAATGTGTCTCAAAAATGAATGTGTAGTTATTGTGTTTCTAATGACGAAGGTGGATCATTGTTCTGGTTGTTGACACAGTTTGACAGCGTTCATCACTGTTGCTCTTCCTGTGCTCCTAAAACTTCACACTGTCTCTGTCTGCGTTCGCTGTCCCCTCCATGTCTTGTTTGTCTCGCTCAGCTGTCTCTGTGTCCCTTCTCTGTGCTGCACGACCCTGTAACACAGATCCTCGATCAGAGAAAGGTTTAGACTTTTTCTTGATCAATGCTCGGAATGAGACCTCAGATGTTTGTTGTTACCTGCAGAAAGGTTTCAGAGTTCTCTTTGGGCCTTTTCCTGAAACACAACAGAACATCTTAGTTTTACAGAGGAGCTTCTCACGTAGAACCCTGACAAGGTTTTCACAAGACTTACGTGTAATCTTCAGCCTGCTGCTCCAAATTAAAGCTCTCTTTGTCAGAAGCTCTATGTTTCTTGTTCCTCTTGAACCTGACACATAAAAAATAGATCACTTGTTAGTAGATGTAGGTTCCAGAAGGAATGAGGCCTTAGCTTGATGCTCCAAACCCTCTATCATAACCTTCAGCAAGAAATGCTTTATCTAAATGCAAATACAGAAAACTGACCATTACAATGCCATCCTTTAAACCAAAAAGCTAAAATTCATACGAGTTAAAGAAAAGTAAAGGGCTGAGGAAGAAGACTGTCACAGGACTCCCACCAGTTAAAAAACAAATCTGCTCTCTAATGGTCATAAATTAACCAGTTTAATCACATTTTAAAACAAGACAAAAGAAAAGCTATTTCACTATCCAAAATATTCTTCATGTAAGACAAACATCACATCTTAAACTCTGACACACATTTTATATTTAAACATTTAAAGTTCTAGTCAACTTTATTGCTGTTTCCAACATGTGGTACATAAGGTGGAACACAATAATGTACACAGGTCCCAGTTACTCCCAAAATAGCTAAATATAAAGTATGAAAAGAATAGTAAATAATGATCTAAGATATACACTAAGAGATATGCTAAACAAACACCAAACGGTACACTATCAGATTCTGAGTGATGCCTTTTGCCCTCGGGTGTATTTCCTTGCCTTTTCCAAAGCTTGTAGTCGTAGAATGGACTGCTGCTGAGGTTTTGTTTCTCCATGTTTGACCGCTCTCTCGCTTTGCTTTCTGGCCACCATGGACTCATCGTATGGCTGGAATGGTGGTTCTCGAGATGGTTAATTAGGTTCAAAGTGTTGTAGGGCTTTGTTTTCGCTCCTCCTCGCATCACTGACACTGGGCAGTCATTGCAAATAGGATTCAAGGTTCTTTATTTGTTATTCGCACCACAAAATTGTGTACACAGGGTCCCAGTTACATCCAAGAAAAGTATAAAATGTAAAAGAAAACAGTAATAAAATCTAAGATATGAACTAAGAAAAACGTTAACTAAACATACAGCACTAGTAGTACAAAAACAATACACCGAACAGCAGCACGAACATGAGTCTATGTGAGCAGATGAGCACGCATGAACACAGCAACATGAAAGAGCTCAGCAGCAACATGAAACAGATCAGCAGCAACATGAAACAGATCAGCAGCAACATGAAACAGATCAGCAGCAACATGAAACAGATCAGCAGCAACATGAAACAGATCAGCAGCAACATGAAACAGATCAGCAGCAACATGAAACAGATCAGCAGCAACATGAAACAGATCAGCAGCAACATGAAACAGATCAGCAGCAACATGAAACAGATCAGCAGCAACATGAAACAGATCAGCAGCAACATGAAACAGATCAGCAGCAACATGAAACAGATCAGCAGCAACATGAAACAGATCAGCAGCAACATGAAACAGATCAGCAGCAACATGAAACAGATCAGCAGCAACATGAAACAGATCAGCAGCAACATGAAACAGATCAGCAGCAACATGAAACAGATCAGCAGCAACATGAAACAGATCAGCAGCAACATGAAACAGATCAGCAGCAACATGATGTGATTTTTTTCACAGTGATTATTCTGGTTACTAGATATTCATGACGAGTCTAACAGCCTTGGGGTAGAAGTTGTTCTTCAGTCTAGTCTGGTGGTTCTCAGGGGCGTAACTTTAGGTCTAACATTGGGGGGGTTGTGATTAACAATAAACACGAAAAAATTGTACACTATACGCTTCGGTGTTTAATACGCGTCATCTCTTCTTCTTCTTCTTCTTCGATGGTGTTTACTGGCAGTTTACAAACTCAGTGTATTACCGCCATCAACCGGACGGAGATGTAATTCAAGAGTCTACTTTCAACAAAAAATAAATAAATTAATTAATTAATTAATTAAAATAAAATTAAATCCTTTCAGCTAATTTTGTAACTTTCAAATATTTAACAAATGCTTTAGTTATAACCTGTGACTGATTTTTCTTCAATAAAGTAACCATTGTCACCGAACTCCCCATTACCCTTTCCAGTGCCTTCCTCTCTTTATTATATTTCTTACAATAAATCAACACATGTTCCACTCCTTCCAGTACCCCACAATTAGAGCAGTCACCTGATGGATGTTTTCCTATTATCTTTAGACCACTATTTAATGTAGTGTGCCCAATCCTCAACTTAATCCATACTTCCTCTCTCCTAGTCATTAAACTACTATCGTCACTTAGGAGTACCTCCTTCTGTATGTTATGTAAATGTCTTCCTCTTTCCTCTAAATCCCACCTCTCCTGCCACATATCATTTATTTTATCTTTAACAATTATTTTTATTTCTGCTTTACTTAATGGGACATCATATTCAATTTCTCTTGCTGTATACGCGTCATCTCCACGCGACGCGTCAGCTTTGTCCTGATCAAGATGGCGGCGACAGGACCCAGCTAGTACGAAGAACTTCACAAAGAAACACGGTAAAAACAATTATTTCTTTGCGAGAAAAAATATATTACTAAGCTGACTTTATAGAAGACGTGTTCTTGAGTTTAACGAAATGTTCAAATCGGCTGGATTTAAAAAAAAAAGTTCGCTGATTTTTATGCAGGCGCCAGGCGGGTCAAACCGGACGCTTTCTTTCTTTAAATTTAGCTAAATAAACGCTTAAAAATATACAGTATTTCTTCGCTGACTTATGGGTGATAGTAGACGTACTCCTGAGTTTGACGAAATGTTCAAATCAGCTGGATTTAAAAAAAAAAAGTTCGCTGAATTTTATGCAGGCGCCAGGCGGGTCAAACCGGAGCTTTGTTTCTTTAAATTTAGTTAAATAAACGCTTAAAAAATATATTTCTTACCTCACTACAGCAGACGGGCTCCTGAGCTGAACCAAATGTGAAATCAGCTGGATTTAAAAATCCGCGGTGTGGTTTATGAGTGGTATCTTGCAAACAAAAACAGCGAACCTCACAGCTAATAGCAGCTACATCCATAGCAAGGGGCGGGCAGCGACAGAGTCAGTCCGACCAAAGGAGGCCTTTTTCGAACACATGCATGTAGAAACTTCTGGGCAACTTCATGAGCAGCTCCGTGACTCACGTGACTTCCTGTAGCCGGTGAGATGGGTGATACCAAATTATTTGCAGGGGAGGGGGTCAGTCCTCAGGGAGTTTGTTAAAAACATGCAGCAATTTTACTAAAAAATTTGAATGAATAAAGAAAATCAATTATTGATGTAAGATATGTATAATGACGAAATGATGTCATTTTATTGGGGGGGTTGAAATGACCGGATCAAATTATTGGGGGGGTCAAAACCCCCCTAACCCCCGTGTAAATTACGCCTATGGTGGTTCTACACTTTATGCTCCTCAACCTCCTTCCTGAGGGGAGTGGGGCAAAAAAGTGTGTGTGCTGGGTGAGTGGGGTCCTTCATGATGCAGGTGGCCCTCTTCCTGCATCTGGAGGTGTAGATGTCTGTGATGGTGGGGAGACTGACTCCAACATCTTCTGTGCAGCCTTCACCACTCTCTGTAGAGCTTTTCTTTCTGCAACTGTGCAGCCTCCATGCCACACGTTGATGCTGGAGCACAGGATGCTCTCCACTGCACACCTGTAGAAGGAGGTGAGGACTGGGCTGCTCAGAGCAGCTCGTCTCAGCCGTCTGAGGAAGTAGAGTCTCTGATGATCTTTCTTGATCAGGCTGGTGGTGTTGTTGCTCCAGCTGAGGTTGTTGTTCAGGTGCACACCCAAGTACCGTATTTTCCGGTGTATAGGTCGCACCTTTTTGTGTTTTTTTTCAAGGCCTGCGACCTATACTCAGGTGCGACCTATATATGGCTTGTTATCACTTTTGGTGAAACAAATTTTTAAATCCAGCTCATTTCACAATTACGTTCATTTATTAAGGAAAAGTTCAGCTCAGACATATATTTGCTATAATTTTTATCAAACAAATAATTGTTTTTAAGTGTTAATCTTCTTAAAAGCCTTGCTGTGTGCTCCTGTGGCAGACATTTGCAGCAGAGCTAAACGTAGGTGCGACCTATACACCAGTGCGACCTATCTAGGGATTTTTCCAATCTATTGGTGATAATGGGACAATGCGACCTATACACAGGTGCGACCTATACACCAGAAAATACTTGTAGCTGGAGATCACTTTCATCGCAGATCCTCCTATGTTGATGGGGTGGTGGGGGTGGGGGTGTTGTTCCATCTGAGACTTGAACCATAGAAACCTTGGTTTTTATGGTTCAAGGTTTCCCTTGGTTTCTATGCCACGTCCTGATCTTGCCGTGTGTTTCCTCTCATCTGCTCAGTTTGTAATTTTTGCTGCCTCGTCAGAATTTGTTTTTTTGTCAAATAAAGATGTTTTTTTTTACTCGAGCTCTTTGTGTCTGCCTGCGTCTCAGGCTCCAGTTCCTCCACAATCGTGACACCCTAAATCTTAGAATAAAAACTGTTTTATACTGTAGTGTGGAGCAAAACTTTGGTTTATTTTAGGTAAATGGACTGTACTTATATAACGCCTTTCTATCTGATCAAGACACTCAAAGCGCTTTACAATAATCTGTGCCTCATTTACCCATTCACACAGCACTCTACTAGATTTATACAAAGATAATTGAATAAATTTTTCTAAAGGGACCAATCAGTGTTTTATCACATTCATACACTGATGGGACACACATCAGATGCAATGAGGGGTTAAGTGTCTTGCCCAGGGACATTTTGGCATGTGACTGCTGGTGGATTTGAACCCCCAACTCTTGCATTGGAGGACGACTGCTCTAGCCTCTCAGCCACAGCTGCCCTTAGGCTGAAGAACAGGATTTTGTTTGAAACAGACTATGAAAATGAATGCATCAAGATTCATCAAAATCATTTTATAATCACATTGAAGCCCTTTGAGTCCTAATACAATTATTAGGTGCCTAAAGGGGTGGCTGTGGCTGAGTGGTCTGAGTCGTCTGCCAATGCAAAAGTTGAGGGTTCAACTCTGGCAGCAGTCACATACTGAAGTGTCCCTGGGCAAGACACTCCGATATGTGTCCCATCAGTGTATGAATGTGATGAAGCTCTGATTAATCTCTTTAGAATGATTTGTTCCATTATCTTTGTATAGATCTAGTAGAGTGCTGTATGAATGGGTAAATGAGACACAGATTGTTGTAAAGAGCTTTGAGTATCTTGATCAGATAAAAAGGGACTTTATAAGTACAGTCCATTTAAAGATTCCTAATACCACTGTTTGTCATCCTGGGTTACACAGAAGACAATAGAAACCAGGCTGAAATGCATCAGTCTCACCTGATGATGAAGACAACAGAAACAATCAGTCCCAGGATGCTCAGGCCCAACAGAACACCCAGAGCAATGACTGCAGCCTGGTTCACGGTGGAGCTTTGAGGTCGTGTCTCTATGTCAAAATGAAGCCCTTCTCCAAATACCAGGGCCAACTCTGTTTTCACAGCAGCTGATTCTCTCTGCAGTTTCCTGGAAATCCAACAAAATAATCCAAAGCTAGACCTCCATCACAGATTTCACACGTCAGCTCGTACAGAACCCCTCAAAGTCTGAGTGGTCACATTGATTATTTTATAAATCATATGTTCAAGAGTTAAACCCTTACTTTATGACTTCCTCAGAAGGAACAGCTTCACCTTCATCAAGAGCAATAAAGCTGACCAAACTGTTCATGGGCCCCCTCAACGTTCGGGAGTCGGTGGGTCCTTCGTTTGAGCTGGACACTTGGATGACGTTCACGGTCCAGCCCAGGACTTTGACCAAAGACCTGAGAGAAAAGAAGTATACTGTCCAACTGCTAAATGTTTGAAAGGCAAAGAAAATGTTTTCTATATTCCACTAAATGTACTTCTCCACATCTGGAATCTTCTTTTCCACAACGTTAGCCGGCTGATTCAGAGAGATGATCGTCACATCGCTGCTGCTTGCACTCCCCTTAACCTCAACCTGGAGAAGAAGGCGGGAAAATTCAACCTTTACTGATTTTCCACAGATTTAATTGAACAAATTTTAAAAAACTGTAGAACACAAAGAAATGGTCAGATGGAACTATAGGGGCGGCCGTGGTGTAGTGGTAATGGCAGTCGACCCCTGATCGGAAGGTTGGAGGTTCGAATCCCGCATCCGCCCACCATGTGTCGTTGTGTCCCTGGGCAAGACACTTAACCCTGAGTTGCTCCCGGTAGGTCTGGATGGCGCCTTGCAAGGCAGGCTACCACTACCAGTGTATGAATGTCTGAATGAATGGGTGGATGGTTGGTATTGTAAAGCGCTTTGGGGCTCCTCACAGGGGGCTGGAAAGCGCTATATAAATAAGCTCCATTTACCATTTAACTAATAAACTGCAATGTAAGTTTATTTCTTTTAATTTAATTTTGTACATTTTTAAGGAGTTTTATTTGGTGAACTGTGGCACTCTTGGCTCTCCGTACTGAACTTTAGTCCAGACATTTCTCTGAAGCCCAAGTGAAAAGATTCAATTAGTTTTTGTCACTTGAACAGTGATTTCAGATTATTATATTTTTACTGTCACTGAACCATTTAAAAAGACACAAGCTAAATATATTTTCCACCTCTTCATCCAGTTTCAGAGCCTCACCTTCACCGTGGCTGTTGCATGAAGCTTTCTGGGGTCTGTGGCCTTCACCTCCAGCCTAACCGTTTCCCCACTCAGACCTCCTGCTGACACCACGTACACCAGGCCTGAGGCTGGATCCACGTCAAAATGAGAAACATCAGCTGACAGACTGTAGACCAGCTGGCTGCTGTCTCCAACATCAGGGTCTGAAGCCTGCAGAAAGGCACAAAACACAACTTTTTAAGCTCCGCTAACAGTCAAAGGAATGTGTTTGTACTGTCAACAAAAGGCTGAACATGATCATTCGTGGCAGTGATTAGAGAAGATCCACAGGAAGCACAACAACAGAACCGTACAGACCACGTCTACATCAAGACAGGTTGTAGGTTGGGACACTTTTTTGGTTTTGGCCTATTAAAGCATAAAAAATTTGAGGTAAATATTGTCAAGAGTATATTTAAAATTCAATTCAATAATACTTGAATAATCCCAAAGGAAAAGTAAATGTTGTAACTCATTATCCTAGTTTCATTGAGATGTTATAGATATTGTTGGCTGTAGGCAGGAAGGATCTCTTGTGAAGGTCCATCCCACAGTGGATCTGAAGAAACTGGCCACAGATGATGTCCGATCCGTCCACCCAGACTTGGCTGGCCTCTCGGGTAGAACTCCTCCCAGAACAATGGCCACTCCTTCCAGCAGCCTGCCGAGCTCCTCGTCGCTGCAGACAGCCAGCTGGGGGACGATCCCAGTCCTTCTGTTGTCACGAGCCACTTTTCTTGCCTGCTCCAGGATATTTTTAGGAGATCTTAGGATCTCTGTGGCCAGGCCCACGAGCACAGCTGTCAGGTAGACGGGAATGCATCTACGGAGCCTCCTTTTCAACTCATTTGAGATTTGGGGCTGTAGTTGAGGTATATGAGCTTTTGAGATGTTAATCAGCTGCTCCCGGTTGTAAAAAAACCACCTTGTTGTCATGGTTACGCATCATAACAAATGGCCAAAAGTAAAAAAGTTTCAGTAAAAATCCTTCCAGCTGCACAGTATCTGATACCAGAAGAAACAATCATCCAAAAAAAAAAAAAAAGGATTTACATCCCGAAAAACAGGAATTAAAGTTTCCAAAAGCAATAACTCAGAATTAATGTAACAGAGCTACTCCAACATGCAGCCACCTCGAGCAGCGCACTTCTAGTATTCATGAATTCATCATTCTAGAATGATGTCAAAAGAAACTGGGAAATGGACTTTTCAGACATAAACTGAAGGTTGCTGATAAGAAACATTTAAATCTAAACACGGGACTGGATCACTGCGTTACGACCGCTCGGATTACTGCACATCAACGCTGCTGGACTGAGTGGACCAGACCCTTCATTTAATCTAATAGAACTAGATTAAATGAAGATCATTTCATTTGTTGTTGTTGTTTATTTGTCTTTGGGTAAACAATATCATATATATTCCAACAAAGTAAAAGTCAGGTCCTGTGGACAGTTTCTTTTTGTTGAAACGTTTCATCCTTCATCCAAAAGACTTGATCAATCCCTGGAGCTAAACCTGAAACAAACTCAGTCTTATAAGTAGCACCTTCACATGGTGGGCCAACCAGTGTGATGGTGCTCTGATGGTTTCTGGAGTCCCCCCTCTCCCCCGCCGACTCGTTTGAGGAAGTCATGGCCAAGTGGTTTGTTTCTTTTTTATAAAGAAAAGTAAATTACTGAATGGCCCTCATGCACGAAAATGTTCGTATTTTTATCCTAAATTCCTCCTACTTTTGTTCGTACGAAGCGTTCGTACGAACATGCCACGTCAGATCCAACAAAGTCTTCTATCGTCAGGAAATGTGTATATATGAGCTGTGTAAATAATGATGAATCCCACCTGTTCTATTCACCTGCTCGTGCACGCGGGAGGTTATTTACATAATTCCCACCCCTCAAAACACCATATAAGGATATAGTTTCCTGCCACCGCGAGCAGGAAGTGTCCATTCATTCCGGCTTTTATGCGTCAGAAAACACACAAACGAGTTTGGCGAATTAAAATTGACTCGCCTTTGATCTAATTGTCAATTTATTTTGATTTTTAAGCATATTGAACGTTTCCAGATTTCTCTTATGCTTATATTTATACCATATACCTGCATCATGAAAGACCTCACTCACCCAGCACACTCACTCTTTGCCCCACTCCCCTCAGGACGGAGGTTGAGGAGCATCAAGTGTAGAACCACTAGACTGAGGAACAGCTTCTACCCTGAGGCTGTTAGACTCATGAATAAATAAATAATAAGAATAAACACTGCAAAATATCACATCATGCTGATCTGTTTTCTTGTTGCTGTGTTCATCTGTGACCATCTGCTCATACAGACTCATGTTCGTGCTGCTGTTTATAATGATGTTTTTCCACTACATTAGGGCTTAGTGTATTACTAGTTGATGTTTTCTTAGTTAATTCTAGATGTTATTACTGTTTTTCTCTTGCATTTGTTGTTGAATGTAACTGGGACCCTGTGTACATGTACATAATCTCGTTTTCATCACATGTACCACATGCGGTGCAAATGACAATAAAGACTCTCTGACTCTGATATGTGAATGAATGAACAAACTTTGTACAAATGTTGGCTTTGTATGTTATAGATTTATAATACAGTATCAAAGCAAAGCGCTGCATACCGATAGATTGTTACAGAAGCGTTTAACTAACGTTTAATGTTATCAGTGACACGTGCCTAATGATGTCATGTATTATTGGGTACTTTTAAGTGGGTATACTGAAATTCTTAAGCTTTTCTAGTGGGTATACTCCATATACCTGAGTATCATGTAGACTACACCACTGGAAACAACTGAATAAGCTGGTTTCGCTTTTTTCTCCCCTGTCTCTGCAGCGGCGCTGTGTATGTGTGTGTGTGTGTGTGTGTGTGTGTGTATGCCGACAGTGGCACGGGGTGGCACGACAGTGGCGCGTGGCGTGGGGCGCGTTGCGTGGCACACGGTGGTCGACATGAGTGGCGCGGGGGGCCACGCGCGGGTGGCGCAAGGTGGTGGACGGGGGGGGGGGTGTTGAAGCCGCTTTAATTAAACCAATATGTGTGGTTGCATTTAATTGTTTTTAAACTCAAAATATTTTCTAAATAACGAAATATAAAGTTATTAGTGGAGAAAAGGCCGTCTGGATAACAGCAGACCGACTCCTCGTAAAATATACGACAGGTCTGGACCACACGTAAATTTTGTTCGTATCTGAAAAAAATCCTAGGATACGAAAACATTGTTGGATGCCACAAATGATCCTAAATCACTCGTACGCACAGTATAAGAACAAATCTGTGCGTACGAACGGTTCGTGCATGAGGGCCATGTTTCCTTCAGCAGGACTCATCAGAACTGAAGCTGCTGTATTAAATCTCTTATCCCTGATCTGGAAAACATTTCAGGGCGTGTTGTTCTATAACGACTGGCAGAGAAACTGACGCATTAACCAAGCAGCATAAAACAAACTGCTGACTGGGTTTCGGGTCAAAGTACACAACACTGTTATCACTGACACAGTAACTGCTGCTGCTGTAATCAAACACCACAGAGGAGATAAAAGCCGTCCTCAGAACCACATTGATATTTCCCAACCAGTAGACACTGACAGAAGTTGGGCGTGTTTACCTTGACTTGGATGACGGGGGTCTTGTAGGGGGCGATGCTGAACACTGAGGCTTCATATTCCTTTGAGGAAAACTCTGGAGGCTCGTTCACATCCTCTACCTGGACTCTGACCTGAGAGAGGCACACATGCTTCTGTAACACGTCTGTGAATTACTTTGACCACCAAACAAGTCATGTTTATGGTCTTGAAGACTGGGAGCCTGCTCAGAATAAATATATTCCAAAGCTTTTCTTGTTTATTTCAATGGTTTTGGGGTATAAATAGCAGTGAGGAGCTCATACCATTGCTATGGCTGTTGTTGGGGGTGTCCGTGTGTCCACAGCCTCCACGTCCAGGATGTACCACTCCTGCTGCTCCTTGTCTAGCTGTTCTAAGGTTAGGATGGTGCCGTCGCTGCTGATGGAGAACTGGTCAGTGTGCGTCTTCAGCAAGTAGGAGACAGAGTACAGCGTGCTTCCAGAGGAGGCCCTGACCGTCCCCACCCTCACCCCCTTGGGCTCGTTTTCAGACAGGCTGAAGTTGTAGGTGGAGCTGTGAAAGGCCACGCCCTCCACCAGACTGGCAACCCTCAGATTCACCACCACACGAGCTGTAGGGCGACACAACAACAAGCTCCACATCAATAATAATTACTCTGCCAGGAGTTTTGTCAGTTTACTGCTTTGCATACTAATGTGTTAACACAATTCCAAGGTGGAAAGACATCGTCATTGACGTCAGAGATGCAAATGTTGCTGATGCTCAACCTGGGAAGGGTTATGGGTCAGTTCCATACAACCTGGAGCTGAAGGAAAGTGAAGTCTGACAGCTGAAGCTTGGATCAAGCTGGGTCATGATGCAAGAAAGAAGAATGGGCCAAAATGACTCCACAAGCCTGTGAGACACTGTCTCACGTGGTCCTACACGTGGTCCTACACGTGGTCCTACACGTGGTCCTACACATGGTCCTACACGTGGTCCTACACGTGGTCCTACACGTGGTCCTACACATGGTCCTACACGTGGTCCTACACGTGGTCCTACACGTGGTCCTATAGAAACCACGGAGAGTTATTGATGCTAAAGGTGGTTCTACAAGCTGCTGAGTTAGTGGCGCCTGCAGACATGTTTTTGCAGGGTGGCACAACAAAACCAAAAACCTAAAAAAGAATTTCAGAAATTCTTTAAATGTGTTGTAAAACAGCAATCTGAAAACCTTGGCAACATGAGAGTTAAGGAACTGCCAACCGATGTAGCACAGTTTCTTATTTTACAGCAAATATTACTGATGATGTGATCTGCGCCGACACATTTACGTGATGTGCCTACAACCTCTTGAGACCCTGCATCCTAATACTGAGAACATTAGATTTGGACCACTTGTCCTTTCAGGGGACTAGATTTTATTTTTTTAATGAATCAAATGTCTATTTATATTTTGACGTTATAATTGCGCAATAATTATGTTTGTTTCTATGCTTATGAGGTTTCACTATTCCACATGTTGGCTTTATTTCTGTTTAATAAAAAAATAACACTATGGAATCTGTTTTGTGTTTCTCTTCACTCCACTTAAGATTTTAATAATTTTTAGGGATGCACCGATCCACATTTTCTTACTTCCTATCCGATCCCGATACTTAAATCTGGATATCAACCGATACCGATCCAGTTCCGATATAATCATCATCAATGATTTTATATGAGGCTCTAATAATCTCCCCTCTGTACAATGTGTACACATATATGCATGCATGTCAAAAAAGGCAACTTGAGGTAAGTTTTATTAATGTTGGATACGTTTCAAAGTTATGATTAAATTCTGCTAACACAAAACATGTTTTTTTAAAATCCCTAGCTTTAAAGTGGACATTAAAGTATCACCGATACTTCAATATTTAAGTGATTGTTTGTTTAAAGTTATTTTATATATTCTTTTAAATAATGGGGTGATATAAGATTTTTTTTCTTCTTTCTGCACTCTTTTCATTCAATGGTTTCTTTTTGATGAATTTGTTTTATTTTGTCTCTTTTAAACGAATGAATAAATAAATTAAATAAAATATTAAATAGATTTACATCTGCTGAGTTCATGGCATAAACCAACACAGACATGTTCCTGTTTTTAGTATTTTACATCGCTTTATAATGTAGCTGTTTGTGTTTTTTTTCTATATACCGTATACAGTTTTCTTGTAATTTTTAATTAATCTGCTTTTTTATGATTGTCTATTGTTGTACTGATAAATATCTCCTGGAGGGAAAACTATATCTTGGACCGCGGTCAAGTTAGTTTTACGTTGGACAGTCGAGCTCCGGGGCTTCAGCGGGACGTTACTCTCGCTGAACCGAAACACAGGCATCCCGACCCGGCCAGCCACGTCCCCGTCTCGGTGGAGGGACAGGCTGAGAGCGGTTGACCGAAATCAGAGCGCCCGCCCCGGATTGAACAATAAAAACACACCGCTGAAGCCACAGAGCTCAAATGTTTACCGAGAAGTTGTTAAACTTCATCGTAAGAAATCTTTCATTTTCTACAACTGATAGCTGTTAGTCATTAATTACGATGACGTTTAGCAACTTCTCGGTAGTAAACATTTGAGCTCTGTGTCCAACGTAAAACTAACTTGATTGCAGTTTAATGTGGTGCTATGGCTCTGCAGACATTGCACGTTGCTGTCTTGTGGTGTTTAGTGTAAAATACTTCACACAGCGGACATGTTACGATGAGAAGTTAGCTAGCTGTTAGCTAAGATGCTACTCACTCAGTCCTCACTCTGTAGCTGGCTGCGAACTATGAAATAGATTTTCTGAATGTGAGGCGGGTCTTATTACTCTGGGTTCATGAGACACGCCTCCGTTCAGGAAATCCATTCCATAGCTTGAAGCCAACGTGCATCATGGATCGGAAAATATCGGCAGGTTGGATCGGAAAATCCGATACGTAAATTATGCTGGTATCGGAGGCCGATACTGATACCGGATCGGATCGGCCCCATCCCTAATAAGTTTAGCACCTGATAATAACCAGATCTTTTTGTTTATTTTCAGATACATACAATCCTAAAGACGGTAAACTTTAATTTTCCTGTGATTGTAATGAACTTGTTTTTAAGTTAATAAACGTAACAAAAATCACAAAAATGAATGTTCAAACATTATTTAAAGAACATTTGTGATTTAAAAAAAAGTTGTGTAATTTTTAAACACTTCCATTTGTTTCAGAAGAATTAATGTTTTATTAGTAACAAAAAATGAGCCAATGTCAACATCAATCAAAATGATTTATCAAGCTCTTTTTAGGCCATAATTATTTTTATTAGCTGCAACATAACTGCTGTCATTTGATGACTTCCAGAGTAAAAGAGGCTGTGCTTATCTTTAAATGGTGGATTATTTAGGAAGGAGGGCACAAAGAAAATGATGCAACTGACCCGTGGAGTTGAGCGGGGGCCTGCCGTGGTCTGTGGCCATGGCTGTCAGGACCAGCGTGGTGTCTTCTGTTACATCAGCAAGGTCTGAGGTCAACGTCACATCTCCAGTCTCACTGTTTAAAGCCACATATGGAGACTGTCCCCCAGAGAAACTATACAGGAGCCAAAAGCAAATATATATATATTGAATACTTCAACCCATTTGATACAAACTAATAAATCCAGTGCAAGATCAGCTACAGACTCAGGCAGAAAATGATGTCCTACAAGAAAACGAGATGATTATCTGAGCAGAGTTCATCATTCAGTTCAGTTTATTTATATAGGGCCAAATCACAACAAAGTTGTCTGAGGGCACTTTACAGGAACATTCACATACATAGAAAAGCCAATTAGTAAAGTTCTCTATCTAAGGAATCATCAGCTCCTGCGGTGTTCTCAGTTCTTTTCAACTGACCTGTATCTGATGAGTGAGTTGTTCCCCATGTCTCGGTCGGTGGCGCTCAGCGTCAACAGCTGCTTCCCCTCCTCAGCGTCTTTTAGCAGGATGCTGCTGTCGTAGCTGCTGGAGCTGAACTCAGGTCTGTTGTCATTAACGTCTATAAGGTTCACTCTGATGGTGGTGACGTTCTGGTGGGAGTAATTTATTTCCACAAAAGACATTTAATAAGTTATAATTGATTAAATCAGTTATTTATAACTGGTAGTTCATGATGCTGAAGAGCTGCTTTGACAAGGTCCTGGTTTGTCCTCAGGCTGCAGGTTTAGTTGTGGTTCATAGAGTTTCCAAAAACAGAATGGGAGGTAGATCTTTCAGTTATCAGCTCCTCTCTTGTGGAACCAACTTCCAGTTTCTGTCTGTGAGGCTGACACATTGTCCAGTTTTAAGATTAGGCTCAAGTCTTTCCTTTTTGATAAATCCCATAGTTAGAGTTGGCTTGGCTTCCTGAGCTGTCCCTTAATTATGCTGCTATAGATTTAGACTGCTGGAGGACAAACTGACCACATTTCCTCACTCTGTTGCTGTCTTTACTTCCACTACTCTACTTGTTTGTAATTATTTACATCATAAAATGTTTTTTGTGAGGCTGTGGCTGAGAGCAGTCGTTCTCCAATACAAGAGTTGGGGGTTCATTTCCACCAGCAGTCACATGCCAAAGTGTCCCCGGGCGACACTGAACCCCTCATTGTCTCCGAATGATGTGTGTCCCATCGGTGTATAAATGTGATAAAGCTCTGAGTACCGGTATTCTCTGTATAGATCTAGTAGAGTGCTGTATGAATGAGTAAATGAGGACAGTAACCGTAACCGTGTTTCCATCTATTTTCAATTCGAATTTTGAGCGAATTTTTGAAATTTCGCAAAAATGTAAATAAAAATTAATGCGAATCAGAAGTGTTTCCATCAACTGGCTTGAAGCGCATCCACCAGGCCACGCAAAGCGGCATTACGTCAGACATCAGCGTTACGCACGTCTACAGTAAACAGGAAGTAGCGGTTGAAAACAGGACCCGACCACACATCTCGGCAAAATGGAGAGAATATTTCAGGTATGTGTTGCTATCGGGCAAGTTGTATTTATTCTGTCATGCCAACTAGTTTTAGCGATGTTACAGCGGAAACAGCTGATCAGTCACATGACGTGAATGTTCGCTACGTCAGAACTGAGTCGGCAAATCTGTTTCCATCTCTCGTTTTGCGCATCGGCTCTGATTCGAAAAACCCAAAAACCACCTCAAGCGAGCGTATCAACTTTTTTGCGAATTAGAGGAAGTTAATTCGAATCGTGCCGTTTCCATTCACATTTTCTGATGCGATACTTCAAAATGCGCATCAAGAAACCTTGATGGAAACACTGTGATGTAAAGAGCTTTGAGTATTTTGATAGAAAAGTGCTATATAAAGTAAATACAGTCCATTTACCATTTTGTTTTTCCTACTATAGAAAGTACACCTGGACCTGCCATTCTGTGTTTGTTTGTTTCTCCTTCCTGCCCTCTCAAACCCCAGATGGTTGAAGCAGATGGCTTGTTCTGAGCCTGGTTCTGCTGGAGGTTCTTCCTGTTAAAAGGGAGTTTTGCCTTTCCACTGTCTTCTTTGTGCTTGCTCAGGATGGGAGACTGTGACGAAGTGAAGACTGCTTCCTTAGATAGTGAACTTTTACTAATTTACTTTTTTATGTATGTTTTTGTGCAGTTCCCTTGAGACAACTTATTTTGTGATTTGGCACTAAAATAAACTGAATTGAATTGCTTCTTGTTAACAAAATATTTTTTCCATGTTCTTTAGAACAAATGTTTCATACAAGTACCGGTACTACAACAGAAGAGCTCCCCATGTACCACCATTATAATAGACTTCAAAATCCCATAGTACCTGTTCACAAGCTCAAGGTTCACAAGTTTTTTTAATAGTAAATTTGACCTTTCAACAACCCAACTATAGCTAAAGGACACACACTGAGTTATGGTCATCCTCTGGGTCTTCCTTGGGTGAGGAAGTCTAGTGGTAATGACTGAAATACTCAAAGAACTAGGTCCTGAGGAAGACTCACAAAAATAAAACAACAAACATAAAGATGCTTTGATCGATGAACCCTTTTATCATTTTAACAATCTCGATTGGCATCTTTTCTTTGACTCTCTACTTTAAAGAGTTTGTCATTGGACTGATGTAGGGAGAACCACTGAGATAAGAACAACAGATCTAATCCTGGTGGATGGATGCAGTCTAACAGGTTTGCATTCACTACTAAAATGACTAAAATAGTCCTGCGTACACTGTGGTCTTGGCTCATCTTCTTCACACGACTGAGACAATTTGAATTCAATTTCCTCACCGTTTTGCACCTTTTGTTCACTGGTATGAAAAAGTAGCCCTTAACACGTCAGTTAATTGTCCACATCAGTTTCCTTGTTACTCAAAGCAATTCTGCTTTAATTAGTTTCAGATTGGAACAAAGATAGTCATTTTCTTGTACCACCAATCTTTTCTTTCTCTGATTTTTTAGCTTTACTGTACATCATAGTTCAGTGTATGATTGGTACATCTCTTGTTTTGTACCTTGTAAATAGTTGATACCACGATTTCTTCCAAGTATCACTACAGGGATCGTGAGTGCCACCTGAGGTATTTTTAGTTTGAAAACATCACATTAAATTCAAAAGAGTGTCTTTTTCCATTCCGTTTGTTTTTCAGTAACTCTCTTTCATCTGAAAAAGCTCTTGACTTTTAGGGTTAACATTTGTAAAGGTTCTTTTGTTTTCATGCACATAGGTATGACTCAACCATCAGTTCCGTAAATCGAAGACACCTGGGATAAAGCTCATTGTATTCATATCAAAGACAACTGCAGTTTTCTGTCACCTCTCTCTGCGGGCTGCCTTTGTCTGAAGCTCTGATGATCAGGTCGTAAGTTTCTCTGCTCTCTCGATCCAGAGAACCAACAGCCAGCAACGTGCCATCCTGCGAAACAGAACATGAGCTCAAAATCTACATCAGCAATGAGAAAGTCATACAAAGGACTCGCTGCTGCGTTGTTGCTTAACACTGACCATAAAAATGATGCCACTGACTGACACACAGTTTATATGTCCCACTAAAAAATATATCTGCTGTCAGCTGCATTTAAACCTAAATATTTATAGAAAATCTCTTTAGCTGTGTTTCTTTCTTTGTTAGCTGCCTTCAGAGGGAAGGGTACCCGCTGACACCCGTGGGTCTACCTCACCTCTCTGAAAGAGAAGAGTGGGTGTGGAGAGGCAAGGAAGAGTGTGACTTCTCCACTGGAGCCGATGTCAGCGTCTGTGGGCACGATGGTGAAAATGTCTCCTGGGTTTTTCTCTGAGTAGTCGCCCTCAGTGATCTGCAGGGGGTCAGGGATGTTCGGGAACTGTGGGCTGTTGTCATTGTAGTCCAGGACGGTGATGTTGATCTGAGCTGTGGCGTTCAAACCATCAGGGTCCTGATCCACCGCCACAACCTGAAAACACACACAGGGAGCAACAACAACACTAACCACAGGAGCTCTGCTTAATAAAATCTACCTATAACTGACTGACTTTACATCCAAAATGGAAAATGTTTTACTTTTAAGATTTATGTTTGAAAAACCGATGCAAACACTTGGTTTGGTAGAGTTTCACCATATCATTGTGTTGTAAGTGGAGGTTTTTATTAGCTCTGTTGTCTGACTTTAATAAATCACCTAAACAACAGAGATAAAGGGTTGACTTTCAGCACCATAACCAGACTCGGCATTTCACAGGAGCCGGTGATAAACGTGCCTCTGTACTGCAGCCAAACAAGGAAGGATCAGCATTTACTTTCATTTTTATCTGTGTCCTTTATCTAGTCAAAACTGTGAAAAAGGAGATTCACATACTGTATATATTAGGATTTATTGGATAAACAAAGGCAAAAAAAAAAGTTAAATAAATCTAAATAAAGCACCAGATAAGAGTATTTAGTTGTTAAAGGTGTTTTCCTTTTATTTTTGAAGTTGTCTAATTTTGTTCATAAATTTAGATTTTTTTTTCAATATAGACACTGTTAAAATTTTAAACAATTGATGCACCAATTTAGGAAAAAACAGTGGCTCAGTTGCTGCTGTATCTCAGGATCGCTGGTTCAAATCCCAGCCCGGGACCTTTCTTGGTGGAGTTTGCATATTCTCTCTGTGCATACGTGGGTTTTCTCAGGGTACTCTGGTTTCCTCCCACAGATCAAAAACATACATGTTAGACTGACTGGTAACTCTAAACTGTCCCTAAGTGAGAGAGAGAGAGTGAATGGTTGATTGTATTCGTTTGTCTCTATGTGTCCCTGTGATGGACTGGAGACCTGTCCTGAGTGTCCCCCACCTCTCGCACAGTGATAGCTGGACATGGGCACCAGTGACCCCCACAACCCGAAAAGGAAGACGTGGGTAAGAAATAAGTCTTAGAAAGTGTGAAAGAGGAACCGTAAATGCATAATGCAGAATGAAGTTTATACCTGAAACAAGTAGCTGTCCTTTGTCTCTCTGTCCAAAGTAGCACTTTTCTTCAGTGAGACAACACCTTGTTTGTTGATATCAAACATATCGCTCGTGTACAGGAAGTAACCATTGGAGAATCCACCCTTAGCAGGAAGAAAAGTGTGTCAAATTACTCCCAGGGGTTCATAATCAGAGTAAACAATCAGGAACACAGCAGCAGCAGCTCCTTGAATTAAATGTCATCCTATAGCACATATAACTTTTTTTGGCAATAAAACAGTGGTGTGAACCTGTGTGATCTCAGGACAAGCTGAACACAGCTGACCTTTGGCAACATCCTTCAAACTCTACGAGTTTCAGCCAGGAGAACCCACCTGCCCAAACCCGTTTGAGAGAGAAGGTCTCACCAGACTGCCCTAAACCCAACAGGAGCACTGCTTTGTTATCTTAGAGGCAAAGCTGAATGAGCTTACATTTTGTTTAGCTATTTTCTATTGTCTCCATCTCCATCTTCATCATTTTCATTTTCATTATTTTTGACTATTTGGAGCCGTTGAACTTTGTTAATGCATCTGGATTTGTCCATCCTTGCCAACTTCATTGCTTTTGGGTTCTAAGTAACCGTTTCTTTATAAATTCATCTCACTTCTCATTTTCACTGTTTTCTGTTATAGAGGTTAATAAATTGTTAAAAGGTCTGGATTCTATAGAAAATCTGAAGGCACTGATGACCTCCCTCCTTATAGCTGCACAAATCGTACTAGAACTGTCTCACATCTTTAATCTGTCCATAAGCCAAAAATACTGTTCCAGACACTTGGAAAACTGAAAGTTATGCACCATAACTCATGTTCCCTGAAGGAAGGGAACGAGGTGCAACATACTTGCTATGGGAATTGCGCCCCGCGCGATTACCTGAAGGAATACATTCACGCTTTTACGGCAGGGGGCGTCACACCGCGCCAGAGTACCCTTTTGGTACTTAGGCGACTGATGCCCCCCCATCTTCCTCAGAAATTGCACTTCACCGAGCTTTCAGCATTGAAAAGGGCCAGCTATGTTGCACCTCGTTCCCTTCCTTCAGGGAACATGAGTTATGGTGCATAACTTTCAGTTCCCTTTCAGTTCGGTCTCTCGGTGCAACATACTTGCTATGGGAACGTAATTCATTCACGCCCTTGAAATGCTCAGTAAAATGCCTGTTAGTGTGAACGTCTGCCCTTGACCAGAAGGCATCTCAAAGCTACTTTCTATTGTGTATTAGAAAGAACAGCCTGAGTGACATCACACGCAGTAACATCCAAACTGTAGTACTTTGCAAAAGTGTTTAAAGAGCTCCAGTTCGCAGCAGCACAAATGTCTGCAACTGACACGCCCTTGAACAATGACCAGGAAGTGGCCAAGCCCCTGGTTGAGTGAGCATGGACTCCAGGGGGCACTTGTTGACCTTTGCTACCGTATGCCCTCTTAATGGCCTCCGTCACCCAATGTGAGAGGCGCTGTCTTGATAGGGCCTTTCCTGTAGCAGGTGCGGCAAAGCAGACGAACAGTTGGTTTGTTTTCCTCCATTCGGCTGTCCTCTGCATGTAGGTGCGTAAAGCCCTCACTGGACAGAGAGCCTGTAGCCTTTCCTGTTCCTCAGTAAGGACAGGAGCAGGTGGAAAGGAGGAGAGATCAAAGTCCAGACTCCTATGGTTCAGGGTCAGGACCTTGGGAGTATATGCGGGATTAGGCCTTAGTGTGACCTTTGACCCGTCAGGGGCGAATTTGATACACATTGGGTGTACAGACAATGCATGGAGGTCACCCATGTGTTTCGCCGAGCAGAGAGCCAAGAGAAGAGCAATTTTGTAAGATAGAAGATCTATCTTAATCTCGCTGAAAGGCTCGAATGGTGGGTTGCAAAGAGCCCCCAAGACCAGACCAAGATCCCAACCAGGGGTCAAGGTCCTACTGGGTGGCTTGGTTCGAAGCACACCTTTCATATATCTCATTATGATTGGGTGTGCTCCAGGAGTCCTGTGTCCCCAGCCCTCGTGACAGGCAGAGATAGCTGCAAGGAAAACTTTAATCGTTGAATAAGAACGACCCTTTTCCAGTAAATCCTGAAGGAAAGTTAAAAGTTGAGCCAGGTCGCAAGCATAAGAAATGATATTTCTTTCTGAGGACCAGGCTTCGAAGATGCGCCACTTTTGTGCGTATAGGGACTGTGTTGACCCGGCACGGGTATTTTGTATAGTTGTCACCACGTTCTCAGGCAAACCCGACGCCATCAGTCTGTCTTTTTCAGCTAACAGGCTGGAATTAATTCCAGATCCTGGCCTAAAAAGCTGGGCTGTGACTTCCTTTGTGAGACTTTGAGGGTCCACCAGGTTGGGTAGCGGGCCTCCACGTTGATGTGTTAACAGACTTCCCTGATCGAGTCTCCTCGAAGAAAGATGGAGTCCATTAATTTTATTAGAATGAGTTGGGACAGGAAAGCTACTGTTTCCCTCCAAAACAGGATTTTCTCTTGGGTTGAGGGGTTGCTGCTTCTGTAAATGAGCAGACCTCCTGACTCCAATTGTTGTCCCCCCAGGAGGGATACTGTGTGGGGACAAGGTTGATGCAGCTTTGTGAGGAAAATCACGTGCTACACTTCCACTGCTCGAGCCTTGTGTGTCCTTCTTGAATAATAAAGGAGCAGCAACAATGTGTGAACGTGGGGATGATCCTTTTTGGCCGGCAGACTCAAGATAATTTGTTGATAAGGAGCCCAGTTTCCCTTCAAAATCAGGAGGAAAGTTCTGGTTCAACTCTGATCCTTTTACACGCACAGTAGCGTGATCACAGCCGCTTCTTAGAGGGTGTGAAAAATGTGTCTGCTTTGGGGCGTCCGACGTGCTCTCCTGTGGTGCGAATGTGTCACGTGGTCGTCTGGCTAGTGTATTAGCCGGCCCCTTGCTCCTAATGGAGCGGGGGCTGGGACACGTGCCCTTTCCCACCTGTCTTATGCCTCATCCTCACCAAACGCATCAAAATGCTTCCAATGCTCTGTGTTTGCTGCTTGTCAACAGATGTCTGTCCCTACCGAACATGTCTGCAGACGCGCAGTGGGAGGAGCGTGTGGCTCCCTTCCCGGTCAGATCCGTGTTGTTTTTATGTACACTGGGCAGATAAAATCAGCTGTACGTGAGCCTCGTTACTATTTGAGTGGGTTTTCTACGAGCCGAACTGCAGCTCCAAAAGTCTTTGTTGAGATTAAAACGTTTTTTTTTTTTATGTTTGGGGTGATGTACGCTCGAGTGGACAGCAGCAACTTTAAAAATGCCAGGTTTTCCTACCGGAGGCTGTTTTCGTCCACAGAAAGTCCCGTCGTCGTTGCGTCATCACAATAGCAGAGTCTCTCCCGATTGGTTGCTGCGACGCTGCGAGCAGCAGAAGCGAGAATATTCTTGCTTCCTGCTGCTCGGCTGCTCGGCTACGCGCGTGCGTGAAAAGGGACTGCCGGGTGCTGCTGCGCTGCTTGAAATGCTGAAGACGCGCCGCGTCACGCACGCCCTGCTGCTCCAAGATGCGCGGCCACTTAGACTTTCAATGTAAAGTGGCTGCTTCGGCTGCTCGAAAAGCGTTTGGTGAGGATTCAGCATTAGCGAGAGGTGTAGGGTCTGATCGCAGACGTCTCTGTGTCTGTCTTCTGGAGACAGGTTCAAAGGCACCCTGCTGGGGCTTATTGAATAGGCTGGCACCCCATGAGCTGTGAGGGAGGGGGATGTGCCCCCCTTTTATGACGGCCGACAGGCCAGAGGCCTGTACTGTTGACGTGATTTGTGTTGGTGTGTTGTTGTTGTTTTTTCAATAAAACAGGGATATGCTGTTTTATGAGTTTTATTTGTGCTTACGTGCAACGACATACATGATTTGATGTCACTCACAGCAGGGAGAACTCGGTTTGTGCATGCAACAGAGTTATCAGCCATTTGTGCATTGCTACAAATAAAGTCTGAACAAGGTGCGAACTCTCCCGTTACCGCGTGGGCGGGAGGTAATCTGAAATGTAAAAGTGAGCCCGGGTCATCAGGCACGTTTTTGACGAGTGTCCTGGTTCGCCGAGGAGGCCCTATGTCTGCTCGCTTGGCGTGGGACAAACCTATTTTTAGTCCATGCGTGCTCGGAGCGAGGTTGGTTCGGCGGGGGTCTCTGCCGAGGCTCCTCCTCGTATGCTGTCCGCTTCTGCGGTGGCGCACGCGTCGTCGAGCGGTGCCGCGGCTGTGCAGGTCTGCTTCCAGCGGACTCTCTGGGGGGGGCGAAACTCCGACGAGGGATGCCCACTCTGAGAGCTTCAGCCTGCCTGCGCCTTTGGTCCAGCTTGGTTTGGATTCGCTCCAAAGTCTGGCCAAAAAGTCCCTCCGCTTCTATCGAGTGGTGGAGAAAAGGCACCTTTTGTCCATCCGGTAAATCCGTCAACGTCATCCACAGGTGGCGGAGCGCGATGACCACTTCCGCCATACCTCTGCCCTGAGCCATTGCAGCTGTCCCCATCATACGGAGGACAAAGTCTGTAGCTCTACGGGCTTCGTCCAGTAATTCGGCAGCAGCTTGCTTATCCGAGGTTTCCTGCAGTTGTTGGAGTTTTTCTGCGAGGTAAGCCTGCATCATCGCTGACGCGTTCATGGCGCGCGCAGCGAGTCCTTGAGCTCTATAGCACTTCTCGAGAAACGACGCTGAGGCTCTGTCTCCTCCGTCGTGTCGCTTTCGCTGGGTAGCTCGCTAAGCTTGTGTTATCCAAGGTAGCGGTTGTGGCGCAGTTAGAACGCTGATGAGCGAAGCAACCTGTGGGGAGAGGAGAGAAGAAAGCTTCGAGGTTATAGAAATGTGCTGGGCTAGTACTCTGATGCATGCTCAATAATCCAGGTAGAAAAATCTAAAAAAGCTAAGTCTGGTGAGCTGGGCTAGCTTTCGCTAGTCCAGCAGTACGCAGGGAAAAATTCTCTGTGCGCTCTGTGCAGGGAGCGAGCTCACCTCAAGTTGAGCGATGGAGCAGCAGAGAAGTCCTGCGAAGAGAGGTAGTTCAGGTTTTTGCGAGGCGAAGGGCAAAAAAGAGGAAGATGGATGGGCGTCAGTCGCCTAAGTACCTAAAGGGCGGTACCTCTGGCGCGGGGTGACGCCCCCTGCCGTAAAAGGTGTGAATGTATTCCTTCAGGTAATCGCACGGGGGCGCAATTCCCATAGCAAGTATGTTGCACAGAGAGACCGAACTGAAACGGAACAGCTTTTGTTATTTTACTGAAGGGAGAAGTCCCCACTATACTGAATAACTATTGGCCAATCTCTAAACTCTGTATTCTAGCTAAGGTTTTCAAAAACACGTTCAATACAAAAACAACGGGACTTTATTTGTAACAGAAGACGTTTCGCTCTTCATCCAAGGAGCTAAAACCTCACTCCCACACTCTGCTCTTTGAATTGAGAAAGCTCCTCGGATGAAGAGCGAAACGTCTTCTGTTACAAATAAAGTCCAGCTGTTTTTGTATTGAACTTTTTTTGATTTGATCATGTCCTGGATGACTGAGAATCTTCACCAGCATTTTTAGAAAGGTTTTAGAAAAATTGATAAATACTCAAGTCAAGAAGTATTTGGATTTGTTTGACATATTATCTTAGATCAATGCAGTATATTGAATGATTGAGCTTCCCATCAATCTGGTTTCAGGAAACCACACAGTACGACTGCTTTGTTGAAGGTTTTTAAAGGACAACACCCACCATGACACTAACAATTCACCATATTGTACAATTACTGTAATTTATTATTAGGTCTATTTTCATTTTTGCATTTGGGCCAGGCGAGGGTTAAAAAAAAAAAAAAAAAACCCACTCCCGAATGAATCCGGAAACCTGGCCGAAGAGTCCCGAAGGGTCATGCCTTTTGTTACATTGATCTCCACCCAGAAGGCAGAAGGTAGGAGTGAGTTTCCATGGAGGTTTATGAGAGAGAGTGGTAGTTAAAACAGCATATTTCCTGGTGCATTTGTGTGTATCGGTATATGGACCAGCGCTCTGATTTTATTTATTATTTATTTTATAGCACCGCTGCGGACCTTTTGCTGCTCTGAGCAGCAGCTGTTTCCTACTCCCGCGTCGCATCCGAGCAACGACTGTGCTGCTCGGCAGCGCAGCTGTGGAAGCACGCCATTCCGTGCTTCCACAGCTAGATTCAGCTCGCTGCTCAGCAGCAAACAATCAGGACCAATCAGGAGAGACTCTGCCATGTGATCACGCAACGACGACGGGACGGAATTAGGTGGGCACCGCGCGAAACGTTTAACAGATGAAAAAAATCCCGCGGTAAACATGGAGGAGAAACTTACAGCAGGTCGTCAAACTGGGGGCGGGTGACACGGAAGTACCGCTGAAAGCGCTCCTCGTCTGCGCGCAGCTCCTGGATCAGATGGTGAAATTCACCGAATCCATGACGCCTCTCTAATGTGGGGTGAATCCAGAATCGTTGTTGTGCACGGCGTCTGCGTGTTGCTGCTTTGTAGATTAAGTACAAGGCAATTCTTCGTATTGCGTCCGCCATTTTTCTGAGACCGGAAATAAACAAACACCGGAGCGGAAGAGGACCAACACGCTCCTCCTCCCACTGCAGACGCGTTAGATGAGGACAGTCATCTGTTGACAAGCAGCCAGTACAGTGCGTTTGGAGATTTTTGGAAGCGCGATATGCTTTAGGTGAGGATGAGGCATCATTCATTCTGCCCCTGAGGAGCGAGCCGCGAGCCGCGCGGTCTCTGGCTCCTCGTTCCGCTGGTCACCTTTGAAGTTCCTCGTGCCGGTGTAATTTGCTCCCTCGAGTGTATGTATCTGCTCTTATCTCTCGTCAGCCTTGTTAAGGGGAGCACAGGTCGGGAAGCACGCGCGCGCGCAGAGCCCAGCTGAGCGGCTGGCTGCCTTTCTGATCACGGGGCGAGAGAATAAAAAGTCGATGCGGAAATGAATGAATTTGTCGCGATCAAACGAATTAAACTAGTATGTCTAAGTGGATGCTCGCTCAGAATATGAGTGAGCGACAGCAGGATTAATCAACAGGCAGCTTTAGGGAATATTTAAAAATGCTTCCTTTTTCTTTTCCTCTGCTCGCCTGTAACTCCAAGGCGTCACTTTGGTGACGTGAATGCCCAAGTGAATGCCCATATATGGAGAGGGGCAGATTTTCCCGGAGCTGCATGCTAAAATCTGCTATAAATCATGAAATAACACATTTAGTGTTATTTCTCCACAATATAAGTAAACGCTCCTGTATTATTTTTAAATAAACTAATAAATATTAATGGCGATGCAATTTGAAAACATGGTGGGTGTTGGGCTTTAATGATGATGCTGAAGCATTGGATGCTAAGGATTATTGTGCTGCACTTTTTTTAGACCTGTCTAAAGCTTTTGACACTGTGGATCATAACATCTTGTGTCATGAGCTCTCAGAAATTGGTTTCTCAGATCACACTATCAGTTAGTTTTCTAATTACCTCTCAGCAGTGATAGGAATAACGGAGTTATAAATAAACGGCGTTACAAACGGAGTTATTTTTTTCATTAACGGGTAATCTAAGTAGTTACTATGTCTATCGTTACAACGCCGTTACCGTTACAAACACTAAAATGGTGTACGTTATTTTGTCTTCTGCGCGCTGTCTCTCGCTGCTTGTTTACTTTTTTTTCCCCTTGTTGGTGAGGGAGGGTGGAGGGGGAGGGAGGGTAGGAGCATAGACATAGAGCTATAGACGTGGGAGCAGAGGGGAGGGAGGGACGAAACAATAAGGATGATGCTGATTGGCTAAGGTAGAGTGTCAGTCAG
Organism: Garcialebias charrua; assembly: GCA_038048925.1. Classification (NCBI taxonomy): domain Eukaryota; kingdom Metazoa; phylum Chordata; class Actinopteri; order Cyprinodontiformes; family Rivulidae; genus Garcialebias; species Garcialebias charrua. The sequence goes on from JBBPBX010001260.1 coordinate 57,052, forward strand.
AGGTCAGCCAATCAGCGGTTTTGTTGTTCAGCTCACACACGCTGCAGCAGGAAGCTTCAAATCTGAAAAGTTAACAGAAGTCTGGCAGCAATGGCGAGTCTGGAGGGAAAGTTGGCGTTTTCAAAGTGGAAATACAGAAATTACTTTACTCTCCTTGAGGTAAAAGGCAAGAACGTGCATGTGAAGTGTACATTATGTCCCGGAGCGAAGTGTACGTCCGTCGTATCTGATCTGACAAGCATCTCACAACTGCTCAGGTAATTCAGCTTTTCAGTACTGTTTTAAAAGTACTTCATATTGTGAAAATGGTTCTTTTGTTTTTAAGAAAATTCTTGAAGAACCAGTTGTGTGAGAGTTTGATTTTATTTTACACTACAAAGCACTTATTTTAACTGTTTACTTTTATTTCTAAGAAAACACTTGAACAGTACAGGGTGTACATAGAGCTGAAAAACACAATTGTTATATTATTTTGTTAACCTGTATTTTGTAATGAAGAAAAAACTTGAAGTATAGTATGTCAAACAGTCATGTTCTGTTGAGGTGCTGTAAGCATTTCTACTTAAAATTCGTAGATATATCTAAACTTAAACCAACCAAACAAACAATAGTTACTTTCCCTGGTAACTAATTACTTTTATAGGTGAGTAATTCAGTTACTAACTCAGTTACTTTTTGGGCGAAGTAACTAGTAACTATAATTAATTACTTTTTTGAAGTAACATTCCCAACACTGCCTCTCAGATCAGAAGCAATGTGTTCAACATAATGGTACTTCTTCCTGCTATTTAACTGTTAACAATGGTGTAATGCAATGCTTCATCTTAGGACCCACCCTCTTTACAATCTACATAAGTAATGAAGGTCAGATCATTCCTGATGCATCCTTACATGTCTTGACGACACAGTTGTTTATTGTCGAGTTGTCAGTTGCTAAGGCTTTTCAGCTCTTACAGTCTGCAGTCAGCATCATCCAGTCTGATTTGTTACATCTAAAACTGGTGTTAAATGCTGATAAAAACCAAAGGGATGTTGTTTTCTAACAGGAAGTCAGTAGTACCAGCAGTCCTTCCTTCTATCTTAGCTATGAATGGTGTTTCTATTGAGTTTGTCAATTCTTACTAATATTTGGGAATCTTGGGCAATGCGCATCTCTCTTAAAGGTATTGTGACATGATGTTGTAAATTTGCATATTTGTCAGAACATATATATCTTAGATCATTGAGGTTTTTTTTTCGTTTTTGCAAAATAAATTATAAATATATTAAAAATTTCATTCAAAATTATGGTAATTTTTTCTCTGGGATACACCCCTAAAATTCCGCGCATTTCCGCAATACGTCATCAGTGACGTGCCATCGGGAAGAAGGCAGAGCCTTGCCCGTTTGTTTGGTGTGTTAACTGCTTGCCATACCGATTCATTTCCTGAAAGGTCGCTTCTTTTTTTTGTGTAACTTGAAAAATGCCGTCACGTTGTAGCGCATTTGGGTGTTCTAATATCAGCACTCAGTGAACAAGTGAGCCTTCACAAATTCCCAAAAGATGAGAAACTTTGCCTAGAATGGAAGTACAGTACAGAGAACTTGTGACCGATGGGTTCCTACTGAGAGTCCTATGTCTGCAGCGACCATCTTACTGCCGATCAGGTAACATCTGTAATTTCTTTTTATTCATGGAGGGTTTATTAATGAGAGTTTTGGATGATTTACTGTTTAAAAAAGATATATCTGACGTGACCGGGACTGTCGGCCGATAGCTGCTAACATACATTAGCATAGATCCCCGAGTCAACACGAAGCGCTATTTATGTATTTTTAAATTATGTCAGCGCGATCAGGTAACATCTGTAGTTTCTTTTTATTCGGGGAGAGTCTATTAATGAGAGTTTTGGATGATTTACTGTTTAAAAAAGATATATTTCAGACGTGACCGGGACTGTTGGCCGATAGCTGCTAACATTGTCAGGATGGTGGGCCATTCCTCAGGTGTTTTGGGTTTTGAGTAATTACTAGACTGCTGCATTCTCAGGTGTTTTGGGTTTTTGGTAATGACAGTGCATATATTAGTTTATGTGGGTGTGGGTTTGAGTGTGGGGTCATTCGTCGATCTACCTGGTGTGTCGTGTCTGTGCTTGTGCCACAGCCTACAAGTTCTAGGATTCGTGAGTACTGCCCTGTCTTAGTTATTTTGTGTTCACACATATTAAATGATTTATTGATTCAACTCGTGCCTCCGAGTGTTCTGCCTGTCTGCATCTCCGGGTTCATCCAACACCGCACCAGATCGTGACATAATGACCCCACCTGACCGGAACCCCCGCAGACAGATGATCCAAGTCACTCGTGAGCAGAAAGTGACGGCTACAGCTCAGAAGGAAGCAGCCGCCATTCGAGTCAGCGGGTTTCAGACGGAACCCGGTTGGAGTTGCGGACCCGGAGTGGAAATCCTGCCATCTCCTCTCTTACTGGAGGAGCGAGCGCGGAGGAGACGCGGAGGCGACCGCTCCGACATGGTTTTTTTCTGCCCTCCTTCGCCTGCGTTGGCTTTGTGGTCCATTTCTGAGGACGACTCGGAACCCGAAGCGTTCTGGTCCAGTCCAGCTCAGCACCACGTCGCCGCGGGAGGAAGCGGCGAACGAAGACGCTGAACGTTTCCGGGTTTCTGCCCGCCCCGTCTACTGCCCCACTTCCCACGCTGTCAACAGCGCCGAGGGGGATTTCGTTGGGGGAGGGGTGCCCGGCCTCGTGCCCTGTGACGTCTCCGGGGAGACGTTCGCTGAAGGGGGGGTATGTGGTCCCAGTTCACACGTCTGCAGGACACACAGAGATGGATCCTGCACGACACGCAGCTGAGGACCCAAGGATGCCTCCTCCAGCAAAGCCTTCACGGAAGGAGAAGTGTGTGAGCTCCCACTCTGAGGACGAACGCACAGAGCACTCATCAACCCCAGGGGTCGCTGTTGTACAGATGCGGGAGGCCACTCTCGTTATCCAGCAGATTGAGAGACTGCTTCAGGCTGCCCTCAGTAGTGTGGACCTACAACATAAAATCAGGTCTTTTTCCCTTGCAGAAGAATTAATCATTGCCAATTCCTGTTTGCTACCAGATCCAGGTCGCACACAAATACTGACTTGGGTTAAGACTTTGAGGGATGAGTCCATGCTGTTGTTCGCTGCCCTGTCTACACCAGCAGAGGGTGCTGCCCTGTCTACACCAGCAGAGGGCGCTGCCCAGTCTACACCAGCAGAGGGCGCTGCCCTGTCTACACCAGCGCCCAGACTGGTTCCCGTGCCAGCGCCCAGACTGGTTCCTGTGCCAGCGCCCAGACTGGTTCCCGTGCCAGCGCCCAGACAGAGACCAGTGCCAGCGCCTAGACGAAGACCTGCCTCAGGCGTTCCAGAGTCTGCAGTGGTCCAGAACCTGTAGTGGGACCATGGTCTTCTGAGACTGCTGTTACTGCAGTCATCGCAAAGGACCCTGAAGGGATCTCGCCGCTCGACGATGACGAGGGTCTCCACGATGAGGGTCCCGACGACGAGGGTCTCAACGAAGCAGACATCTCGCCGCTCGACATCGATGAGGGTCTCCACGATGAGGGTCCCGACGACGAGGGTCTCAACGAAGCAGACATCTCGCCGCTCGACATCGATGAGGGTCTCCACGATGAGGGTCCCCACGACGTGGGTCCCGATGACGAGGGTCTCAACAAAGTAGACATCTCGCCGCTCGACGTCGATGAGGGTCTCCACGATGAGGGTCCTGACGACGAGGGTCTCAACGAAGCAGACATCTCGCCGCTCGACGTCGATGAGGGTCTCCACGATGAGGGTCCCCACGACGTGGGTCCCGATGACGAGGGTCTCAACAAAGCAGACATCTCGCCGCTCGACGTCGATGAGGGTCTCCACGATGAGGGTCCCGACGGCGAGGGTCTCAACGTAGCAGACATCTCGCCGCTCGACGACGACGTGGGTCCTCACAAAGAGGGTCTCGACGACGAGGGTCTCGACGACGAGGGTCTCAAGGGTCCTGACGACGACGAGGGTCCTGACGACGAGGGTCTCGACGACGAGGGTCTCAAGGGTTCTGACGATGAGGGTCCTGACGACGAGGGTCCTGAAGACATCTCGCCGCTTGACGTCCCTACGCCTGGGGTCGTCTCGGTGGTCAACGACGATCGTGGTTCTGCCATCGACGACTCGGGACCGGCCGACCAAGTCCCTACTGTCGGGGTCTTGGTTCCGACCAACTATGGCGGTGTTCCGGCCGATGATGGGTTTCCGGCCGACGTTGATGTTCCGGCCGACGTTGATGATGTTCCGGCCGACGATGATGGTGTTCCGGCCGACGATGATGGTGTTCCGGCCGACGATGATGGTGTTCAGGCTGATGTTTCGACCGACGAAGGCAGTGTTCCGGTCGACGGGGGACATTTGCCGGCCTACTCTGAACGTGTACTGGCCGTCGACGTCTTGGTTCCTGCCGTTGCCGTCCTTGGGGTCGCGGTGCCTGCCGGTGGTGGCCGGTCTCCTGGACGTCCTCCGGACCTGGCTGGTGGTGATGGGCGGCCTCCTGGACGTCCTCCGGAGGTGGCGCTGCAGGATGGACGGCCTCCCTGTCGCCCGCCCGACGTGACGCAGCGCGATGGGCGGTATCCTGGACGTCCTCCGGTTCTGGCGGGTGGTGATGGGCGACCTCCTGGACGTCCTCCTGAACTGGCTTATGGTGCCTGTTGCCTCCCTCCGCCCACCCTTGTTCTTTTGGGGGGTTTCTTTGGGACGCCGTGGGGCGTCTGTGGGGTGGGGGTACTGTCAGGATGGTGGGCCATTCCTCAGGTGTTTTGGGTTTTGGGTAATTACTAGACTGCTGCATTCTCAGGTGTTTTGGGTTTTTGGTAATGACAATGCATATATTAGTTTATGTGGGTGTGGGTTTGAGTGTGGGGTCATTCGTCGATCTACCTGGTGTGTCGTGTCTGTGCTTGTGCCACAGCCTACAAGTTCTAGGATTCGTGAGTACTGCCCTGTCTTAGTTATTTTGTGTTCACACATATTAAATGATTTATTGATTCAACTCGTGCCTCCGAGTGTTCTGCCTGTCTGCATCTCCGGGTTCATCCAACACCGCACCAGATCGTGACAAACATACATTAGCATAGATCCCGAGTCAACACGAAGCGCTATTTATGTATTTTTAAATTATGTCGGCGCGATCAGGTAACATCTGTAGTTTCTTTTTATTCGGGGAGAGTCTATTAATGAGAGTTTTGGATGATTTACTGTTTAAAAAGGATATATCTCAGACGTGACCAGGACTGTCTGCCGATAGCTGCTAACATACATAGCATAGATCCCTGAGTCAACACGTAACGCTATTTATGTATTTTTAAATTATGTCGGCGCGATCAGGTAACATCTGTAGTTTCTTTTTATTTGGGGAGAGTCTATTAATGAAAGTTTTGGATGATTTACTGTTTAAAAATATATATCTCAGACGTGACCAGGACTGTCTGCCGATAGCTGCTATCATACATTAGCCTATACCCGAGTCAACACGAAGCGCTATTTATGTATTTTTAAATTATGTCGGCGCGATCAGGTAACATCTGTAGTTTCTTTTTATTCGGGGAGAGTCTATTAATGAGAGTTTTGGATGATTTAAAGTCTTAAAATGATATATCTCAGACGCGATTGGACATGCTCCGCCATTATTATTTAAATGCGCGTTGGAGCGTGCCTTCCCATTGTCACGTTTTGCGGAAATGCGCTGATTTTTAGGGGCGTGTCCCAGAGAAAAAACTACCATAACTTGGAATGAAATTTTAATATATTTATAATTTATTTTGCAAAAACGAACAGAGCTGAATGATATAAGATATATATGTTCTGACAAATATGCAAATTTACAACATCATGTCACAATCCCTTTAAGCCTCATGTTGAAAACTTGATAAAGAAATTGAAATTAAAATTGGAGTTCTTTTTCAGAAATAGATCCTGTTTAACTCTGAATGCTAGGAAACACCTTGTAACTGCTACTTTCCTTGTGACCACTATGGTGACATTATTTACATGAACACTCTTGCAAGCACCCTGCTGATGACGCTGTCTGTCATAGTGTGCTAAGATTCACTGGCTGTAACTACATCACTGTAATCTGTTTTCCTTGTATTCACTGGTTAACTGGTCATCGTTAACTTCACGCAGATTCTCTCACTGGTACATTTTCAGCTTTAAATCACGCCTTGGTCTACTGCCTTCATACATCTCCATGTCACGTCGTCAGTGCAGCTACAACGTGCGCTCTTAAGACATCATTTTTATGTATACTCTATAAATGTTTCTGTGCAGTGCCCTGAGAAGACTTCTGTTGTGACTTGCTGCTATATAAATAAATTGAATTTAATTGAATTACCTGCAGTGTCCCCTCAGTGTGAACATGATTTACTCTGTTCTGCACCTGGAACACTTTGCAAAAAGATCTGAAGCTCTCGACTTTGACCTCTCTAAGAGATTTTAAACAACTGTTGAGTTCAATGCAAAAATCAATGCAGACATGTTCCTGCTTTTAGTATTTTACCTTGTTTTATAATGTAGCTTGTTTTTTATTTCGTTTTATATCACAACTTTTACTTTTCATTTTATATGTTTTTTATGATTGGTTATTGTTGTGTGTATCTCATCTGTTTTTGTTGTTTAACACAGATCTCTCTTGAAAATGAGTCCTCGTGACTCAATGACACTAATCTGTATACTGTAAATGAAGGTTGAATTAATGAAAATGTTCTCACATCAGCCTGACTGTTCCCCTACTTCTGATTTTAACTTACTTACTATGAATGGTAAATGGTAAATGGAGCTTATTTATATAGCGCTTTCCAGCCCCCTGTGAGGAGCCCCAAAGCGCTTTACAATACCAACCATCCACCCATTCATTCAGACATTCATACACCGGTAGTGGTAGCCTGCCTTGCAAGGCGCCATCCAGACCTACCGGGAGCAACTCTGGGTTAAGTGTCTTGCCCAGGGACACAACGACACATGGTGGGCGGATGCGGGATTCGAACCTCCAACCTTCCGATCAGGGGTCAACTGCCATTACCACTACACCACGGCCCCCATATGAAACTTGTTTCTGTTCAGTTAGTCTAAATTCATCTGCATCTTACTATCAATCATCATGTTAGATCCAAGCTTTCATAAAAAGTTTCATAGTACAGTATTTATTTTCCAGATAAAATATTCATAATATATGTTGAATAATCAGTTATAAATAAAGCCTCATGGCAACGACAATACTCTCAGTTGCTCCAGTAATTTTATAATAAATTTCAGTTGTATCATTAAAAAAAAATAATTATGATTTAGGGTGGCATGGTGGCACAGTTGGTAGAGCTGCCACCTCTCAGCGAGCAGGTTGCTAGTTCAAATCCAAGCCCAGGGATCTTTCTGGGTGGAGTTTGCATGTTCTCTCCGTGCAGCGTGGATTTTCTCCGGTTACTCCGGTTTCCTCCCACAGACCAAAAACATGCATGTTAGACTGATTGGTAACTCTAAATAGTCTCTAGGTGAGAGAGAGAGAGTGAATGGTTGTTTGTCTCGTTTGTCTCTATGTGTCCCTGTGATGGACTGGAGACCTGTCCAGGGTGTCCCCTGCCTTTTACACAGTGACTGCTGGATATGGGCACCAGTGACCCCCACAACCCGAAAAGGACGAAGTGGGTAAAGATGATGGATGGATGGAACTTGTGATTTATTATCATAAATTTCGTCTTTCTACAAAGTATTTATATGATCCTGAATTTTTTTTAATAAATCTTGTGTGAAATGATCTGACAAAGTCATCTTTGAGTGAAATCCCACAATTCACTGGAAATAGAATAAATCCCTTCATGTTATTTGAGCACTGGCAAAAGATTAATTTGTTAATTTGACTTTTGTTCCTAAATGTCAGTGGTGTCCCTTTAACTTGTGCAAACAGAACACATATGATCTTTATTGCTTCAACACATTTCCACGTAACTTGTCTCACCTCGTCTCTGTCAGTGACCTCCAGACTGAGAATGGACGCACCGCTGGCCAGATTCTCAGAAACAGCTGCATGGTAGCTTTCCTCACTGAACTCTGGGGGGTTATTGTTCACATCCTTCACCTTCACCACCACAGAGCTGTTCCCAGTAAGAGAGGGAGACCCGCCATCAGAAGCCTGAACCCACAGAGTGTACATGCTGACCTCGCTGTAGTCCAGAGGCTGGACCAGATTCAGAATCCCACTGGAGGAGTCCAGTTCAAAAACTGCAGGCTCTGATGAGGGACTTTGCAGGAAAATACTGTAAGTGATTTGTCCATTGACATCTTCATCAGGATCTACAGCAGATAATGTGAGCAAGACTGAGTCCACAGGCTTTGTTTCCAAGACTTCCACCTGGTACTGTTCCTCAGAGAACTTTGGGACATTATCGTTGATGTCAGACACCTGGACCTGCAGTGAGGCGCTGGCAGATTTGGCTGGACGACCCTGATCTTCAGCCACCAGCAGCAGGTTATACTCAGCTGTAGTCTCCCTGTCGAGCTCAGCAGCTAAACTTACCATCCCGGACACAGGATCGACAGAGAACCTCCCCGCTCCCCCTCTCAGTGAGTATCTGATCTCCTTGTTGAAGCCACTGTCTTTGTCTGTGGCTAAAAATTGGGTAACGTTTGATCCAATCTCTGTGTTCTCCAGAACAGACTGTGTTACAGAACTGGGGGTGAAAACAGGACTGTTGTCATTGATGTCAGTGACCTGAACCTTCACAACTGCATTGTCACTGGTGACACCATCAGTGATGGAGACTCTCACAGAATAGTTCTGAGGGCCTTCATCGTAGTCAAACTTGGCCCTGGTAGAGAGTGTACCGGTGGAGGAAATGGAGAACTTGTCAGCTTCTGACTGAACTTCGAGAGTCACGGTGTCAGGCGAGAGTGCGAGGAAGTTAACCTGAAAACATTCAAAGAGTATCAGGACAATCAGTCTAACATGCATTGCAATAATGTAAGAGAAAGTTGTGAAAAAAGTTACTTGTCGTTTAGTTTTGATCACTTTGTCAACGCACCCTCAGAATCATAACTCCTGGTTCCTGCTCCTCCTCTACAGTGCACTGGTAGACTTCTTGTAAGAACTGAGGATTTGAGTGACCAGGAGCATGAATGGTCACCTGTGCTAAGGTGGAACGGGATATGACACCCCCTAAAGGATAGGTGACAAAAGATTAAAATTTCAAAGTGCAATGAAAGATTTGTTAAAAAGCTTTTCATTGTTACAAATGGTTGGATCCAGGTTGTACTTTGTAAGAATGATTTAACTTATGGTAGTCTATTTTACACTACAGCACAATGAAGACTCGTGTAGTTGACTTAACCTCGCTGCTGCCCTTGGTTCAATTGTTTGTGTTGTTGTGTTGCTGTTGTTTTAATGAATTGTATTTTTAAATAAGTAATTTTAACCCAAGGATAGCAGAAGGGGTACATAAAATATTTGTGTAACATCAAAATTTTGAGTTTATGCTCGTTCAATTATTTTTTCTGTTGGTTAAATGTAAATCTAACACTGAAACACTTCCTTCTTAATAACAATAATGAATTTAATTTATAACGCACTTTTCATTAATGAAAATCTCAAAGTGCTACAAAGTGCAACAGAATTTAAAGGACATCAATAAAACAAGTAATAAAACAAATAGAATCAATAACAGTATCAACTAAGATCAAAGGTAGAATCATGAGGAGGTAGAGTATGCTCGGTTGAAAAGAAAGGTCTTCAAGCCGCTCTTAAAGTCAACCAGTGACTGTGGAGCTCTCAGGCAGTCAGGAAGAGAGTTCCACAGGCGGGGGGCAGCCACACTGAAAGCCCGGTCTCCCATGGTCCTTAATTTGGTTCTCGGAATGTGAAGGAGATTACTGTTCTGTGACCGCAGAGATCGGGTGGATGAGTATGGAATAAGAATGTCCTTTAGATAATCTGGTGAAGTTCCGTGTAAGCATTGATGTGTAATGAGAGCAGTTTTGTACTGAATTCTGTAGGTGACAGGAAGCCAATGGAGGTTATGTAGAATGGGCGTAATATGTTCAAATTTACGAACTCTCAACAAGATCCTAGCTGCACTGTTTTGAATATATTGAAGCTTCTGAAGGTATTTGCCAGGGATTCCAATAAACAGGGAGTTGCAGTAGTCGAGCCTGGAGGAGACAAAAGCATGGACGAGCTTCTCAGCATCGGAAAAAGCTAGGGATGGGCGAAGTCTGGAGATGTTTCGAAGATGGAAGAAGCAAGTTTTAAACAGATGCTTAATGTGATTTTCAAATGTAAGATGAGAGTCCATTTTTATTCCAAGATTAGTAACAGAGGTGGAGAGGGGGATGTCTTGTCCAGAAAAGGAAATTGTTGTTATAGGAGATGTTTGTACCTGGTGAGGGGTGCCAATCAGTATGGCCTCAGTCTTGGAGCAGTTTAATTGAAGAAAGTTCTGATTCATCCATGCCCTTATTTCCTCCAGGCAGGCAGAGAGGGCAGTGAGTGAAGATGGAGATGACAAGGTGGAAGATGAGGATGCTCCAGTCCTGATGTAAAGCTGTGTATCATCGGCATAACAGTGAAAAGAAATGTTGAACTGATTAATAATTTGACCTAAAGGCAGCATGTAAAGGGAAAACAGCAGGGGCCCCAGAACCGACCCCTGAGGGACACCACAGGAGACACAGACTGTCTGGGACGTGGCGTTGCCAAGACTAACACATTCAGAGTCAGAGAGTCAGAGAGTCTTTATTGTCATTTGCACCGCATGTGGTACATGTGATGAAAACGAGATTATGTACACGGGGTCCCAGTTACATCCAACAACAAATGCAAGAGAAAAACAGTAATAACATCTAGAATTAACTAAGAAAAACATCAACTAGTAATACACTAAGCCCTAATGTAGTGGAAAAACATCATTATAAACAGCAGCACGAACATGAGTCTGTATGAGCAGATGGTCACAGATGAACACAGCAACAAGAAAACAGATCAGCATCAGCATGATGTGATATTTTGCAGTGTTTATTCTTATTATTTATTTATTCATGAGTCTAACAGCCTCAGGGTAGAAGCTGTTCCTCAGTCTAGTGGTTCTACATTTGATGCTCCTCAACCTCCGTCCTGAGGGGAGTGGGGCAAAGAGTGAGTGTGCTGGGTGAGTGAGGTCTTTCATGATGCAGGTGGCTCTTTTCCTGCATCTGGAGGTGTAAATGTCTGTGATGGTGGGGAGACTGACTCCAACAGACTTCTGTGCAGCCTTCACCACTCTCTGTAGAGCTTTCCTCTCTGCAACTGTGCAGCCTCCATGCCACACGTTGATGCTGGAGCACAGGATGCTCTCCACTGCACACCTGTAGAAGGAGGTGAGAACTGGGCTGCTCAGACCAGCTCGTCTCAGCCGTCTGAGGAAGTAGAGTCTCTGATGACCTTTCTTGATCAGGCTGGTGGTGTTGTTGCTCCAGCTGAGGTTATCATTCAAGTGTACACCCAAGTATTTGTAGCTGGAGACCACCTCCACCGCAGATCCACCTATGTTCAGTGGGGCATGGGTGTGTTTGTTCCTTCTGAAGTCCACAATCATCTCCTTTGTCTTCTTCACATTCATGTGAAGGTTATTCTCTTTGCACCAGCTCTCCAGGTGTTCCACCTCCTGTCTGTAGCTGGACTCATCATTGTTTGTGATGCATCCCACTACCGCTGTATCATCTGCAAACTTAACAATATTCCAGCCTATTGGAGAGGAAAGATTTGAACCAGTCCAGGACAGTGTCACAGAGACCGACCTCCACATGAAGACGGTGGAGGAGGATACTATGGTCCACAGTGTCGAAGGCTGCAGTGAGGTCAAGGAGGACAAGGATGGAGGGAGAGCCAGTGTCAGCAGCCATGAGGACATCATTGGTAACTCTCAGCAATGCAGTCTCAGTACTGTGAGCCGCCCTGAATCCAGACTGGAACTTCTCATACAGGGAGTGTTGTTGTAGGTGGTCCTGCAGCTGAGCAGCAACAGCTTTCTCCAGCACTTTAGACAGAAAAGGGAGGTGTGAAATTGGGCGGTAATTAGACAAAATGTCGGGATCCAAATTAGATTTTTTCAGAAGAGGCCTAATGATGGCAGTTTTTAGAGGCAGTGGAACATGACCAGATTGTAGAGACTGATTTATTATTTGAGTGATTAATGGGCTTATTGCAGAGTGATTGGTTTTTATGAGAGACGAGGGGAAAGGATCCAGGGCGCAGGATGAAGGCTTCATTTTCTTGATGATGGACTCCACCTCACTCTGAACAACTTCATCAAAGCTGCTCAGGGTCCCAGAATGCAGACGGGTAGATGGCACACTGAGAACAGGGAGGTTGTGGAGCTGAGATCTGATAGTGTCAACTTTGTTTTTAAATGACGAAAGGAACAGGTCGCATTTTTGAACAGAGTCCTCATGAGTTTGTTTACTGGGATTAAGCAGACGAGTTATTGTGGAGAAGAGCTGTTTAGAGTTTCCAGGGTAGGTGTAGATGATGTTAGAAAAATATTTGGAGCGTGCTTCTTTAAGAGAATAGGCGTACGCGTTCTGATGTTATTTATATGCCTGCTTATGTACAGAGAGACCAGATGATTTTACACGTCTCTCAATAGCACGGCCAGTTGCCTTCATCCTGCGTAGCTCACCAGTGTACTAGGGGGCTGAACGGGAGAAAGACACCAGTCTTGACTTCAAGGGGGCGTGTAGGTCCAGGAGCTCCCGGAGAGATTGGTTGTAGTAATCCACAGAGTCATCAGCAGATGAATGATTGACAGCGGTTAGGGCGTGAAGATCAGCAGACAGAACATCAGGGGAAATGTTTTTAAGGTCACGGAACTGGATGGGTCGTATTGGGTTTGAAGCAGGCGAAGATGAAGGCACTTCCAGAGAGATGACCCTGTGGTATGAGACACCCAGGTCATATACAGACAAGTTATTGATGAGTACAGTGTCTGTAATCACCAAATCCAGAGTATGCCCCCTACTCTGCGTAGGGGCATCAACGTGTTGAGTGAGATTAAGAGAGTCCAAAGAGACTTACTGTGCGTAGGGGCGTCAACGTGTTGAGTGAGATTAAGAGAGTCCAAAAGAGACTTAAAATCTGTTGCCAGAGGTGAAGAAGAATTGTCCATGTGGATATTTAAGTCGCCAAGAAAAATGGTCTTCACAGGGGAGGTGCAGAAAAAAGTGAGGAGGTCATGCATCTCTGAGTTAAATGAAGCATGCGGTTTGGGAGGCCTATAAATTAATATAACATTCATCAGAAGTGGGGCTTTGAAGCTGAAGGCCAGACATTCAAAAGAAGAAAAGTCCTGAGAAACCAGATGAGACAATTTTAAATTACTGCGATAAATTACCGCCAGACCACTACCACGGCCAGTGCCGCGGGCTCTCTGCAGATAACTGTATCCAGAGGGACACACTTAGTTCAGAGAACTGAACACATCCGGTTTATGTCAAGTTTCTGTAAGGCACATGAGGTCCAAGTTCTTCTCCAGAATGTGATCATGAATTAAACAAGATTTGTTGGATATTCTTATCTAATCTAATTCAGTTTAATCTTTAATATAGTTATTTTAAAAAGTTAAGTCAGGTCCTCTGGATGGATTCTTCTTCTTGAAACGTTTCATATTTTATCCAAAAGACTTGGTCAGTCTGAGGAGCTGCAACAAACTCAGTCTTATAAGCAGCACCTTCTCATAGTGGATCAACCAGTTTGATGTTGACAGGCCCTGGAGAAATGTGGATATCCTAACTGGGCCTTCCTGAAAGCAGAGAAGAAGCCCAAACAGGACTCCAGCCAGCCATCAGGTGAAAAGAAGGAACCCAGACCCAGACCAGTGGTCATTCCGTATATTGCAGGAGTATCAGAGAAATTGAGACGTTTATTTTCTAAACATGACATCCCAGTAATTTTTAAACCCCAAAATACATTACGGCAAAGACTGGTTCATCCCAAAGATCCAGTCCCCTGGTACAAACAGAGTAATATTGTGTATGCTGTTCAGTGTCAGGAGGGTGATCAGTCTTACATCAGGGAAACTAAACAGCCACTGGCCAAAAGGATGGCCCAGCACAGAAGATCAACATCATCAGGTCAGGACTCTGCGGTCTACATTCATCTCCAGGCCAGCGGTCACTCTTTCAGGGAAGAAGATGTTCACATCCTTGATAGAGAGGAATGATGGTTTGAGAGAGGATGTCATCTTTGTGAAAAGAAACCGTCCATCATTAAACAGAGGTGGAGGCCTCTGTGTTCAACTGTCCCCCTCGTACAATGCTGTTATTGCTAGTATCACTCGGCCTCTGTTAATAGCAAACAACCATCAGGGCAGCATGTGAACATTTAGTTCTGGATGTCAACAACAAACTGGTTGATCCACTATGAGAAGGTGCTATTTTTTGCCCCCCATTTCTCTCTCTGTGCTCTGGTGAAGACAGATGTGCCCTCTTCTGCTCCAACCCCCCGCTTCCCTGCTTGCTCTCTTTCATCTTGCGAACCCTTTAAGAACCTCTTTTTTTCTGCATACCTTCCTAATTCGAAGGATTTGATCCGCTGGTCTCTCAACAAAATTGATCAACTTCTCCTGACAGGAAGTCAAGGTAAGGAGGACCCTCTTACCTTGATGGAAACAAGTTAGATTCATGATGACAACTGGATTTTGCTGTTTGGGTTGGTGAATCTGGATTGTCTACAAATTTGTGTGGATGTGTCAAAGCTTGGCAACACTCAGACTGAATTATGTGGAGCTGCATCAGAGAGCTGGAGCAGGATGTTATGAGGACTGTGCACTTTCTGGCAGCACCCATGAACAGTTGGGAATAATCTTGGCGAAGCTGTGAGCTCAACTTTCAGCATAAGAAATCAATTCGGCTGTTTGGAGTTTCCATCAGAGAAATGTACCAGCGAGACTTTAAAAGGCAGAAACAGCAATTCAAGAGTTCTGCCTGACCCAAACTGTGGCCTTGACAGCAGACTTATCTCAACTCCTCCTGGCATGTTTAGGAAAAACAAAGATGCTTTGTCTGTCTCCTCGCCCCTCCCTTCCCCAAGGTCGTGAACATGTGATGGAACCTTAATCGAGCTGATGATAAATAACACCTCTTATATGGACAATGGCTGAGAGGGGGGTCTCTGGACTATGCTACGACCTTCCCTTAAAATGAAATTCCTTTACTGGCCTATATGTATCATGTCTGTTTATGTGCTATGCTGTGGTCATTTTTTGATGCCTCAAATTGTGCCCTGTCTAGGACAAGGTGTGAGAGAACTTTTTTTATGCTGTCTCGCCTCATGGTTTCTTCCCTTTTCTCATCTGAGCAAAAATATTATTCTGAATAAGAATAAGAGGGCCATGCTTTTATAGTAGCAGCTTTGTGCACTCCGCCCATCTTTCGGACAATTGTTCTTGTTGTATCTTGGTGCAATGATAATAAAGCTTATTCTGATTCTGATTCTGATAAGACTGAGTTTGTTGCAGCTCCTCAGACTGAAGAAGTCTTTTGGATAAAAGACGAAACGTTTCACAAGAAGAATCCGTCCAGAGGACCTGACAACCTTGTCGGATTTATCTACTTGGGTTATTGAGCAGCATTGTGAGATTTAATATAGTTATTTTTAAACCTAACTGTGTTAAAGTAATATTAAATCACTCGTGGAACAAACATTTGTATCAGATAGGTTAGCTTATGTACATCCTGTTGTCTTAGTTGTTTTCATTCAACAAGACAGACACAAAGAAAACACGCTAAATACATAGAACAATATTCATTTTGGTTTCACTAAAATATCTAAAGTCAAAAATACACTGAGAACATTGTGGAACTTATAATAATAATAATAATGAATTTAATTTGTAACGCACTTTTCATTAACAAAAATCTCAAAGTGCTACAAAGTGCAACTAAAATCAATGATCAAATTAAAAAAAGTGATAAAATCAAGTAAAATCAATGATAAAACAACAAAAATCAATAATAAAATCAGTTAAAACAATGATAATATCAACTAAGATCAAAGATAAAATCATGTGGAGGCAGAATAGGCTTGCTTAAAAAGAAAGGTCTTTAAGCCTTGTTTAAAGTCAACCAGTGACTGTGGAGCTCTCAGGTAGTCAGGGAGGGAGTTCCATAGGCGGGGGGCAGCCACACTGAATGCCTGGTCTCCCATGGTCCTTAAGTTGGTTCGTGGAATGTGAAGGAGATTACTGTTCTGTGATCGTAGAGACCGGGTGGATGAATAGGGTGCAAGAATGTCCTTTAGATAATCTGGTGAAGTTCCGTGTAAGTGGCCCGGGGGCCAAATGTGGCCCTTGTGGACATTTTATCTGGCCCCCAAGATTTTATTTTAAATGTAAAACACTTTTATCACTTTAATTTTTTTCAGTAATCTTTGGTTATGATGTCCAAAGTGCAACAGAGAACATCAAATGAGACCAATCAAACTCTTGTTGAGGAACCTGCCACCAAGAAAAGATGTTGGGTATCTAACTTGAGTTAATGTAGATTCTGAAACCGGCCCTTAGTTTACCATACCATACCATTTTATTTATAACGCCCTTTAAACAGCGACAAGGCCAACCAAAGCCAGTTTGAAAAAGGTTTTAATTTTGACCCCCTTTTGTAAGTGGGTTTGACACCCCTGTAGAACATCAGTGAAAGTTCAAAAACTTTTTGGACATATCATACTGTAAAAAATCAGCACTGACACCATGCACTAATCTTATGCACAGTAGATTTTGTAAGAACTAAAGTGAAACTGGGTGAAGTGGCATCACATGCCAGGGACCTGAAAGTTTCAGGCCACAGAAAACTTGCCAACAAATGTTTTGTCTTAAGTATAAATCAAAATGTGAAAGATAAATGTATTTAGATTGAAACAGGAAAAGTCCATTCACATGCTGAACAGAGTAATATTTTTAAAATTTTGATATTAGTTAACTTTTTTTTTAAATCACTGATTGGAAAAGGTAAATTATTACTGTGCCTATACCATCGCTGGCTGCGATGTAGAGAGGGAACTCCAGAATCCTGTTTTCCTCAAAGGGAACGATTTTAGCCAAGGAGATCTCTCCAGTTTCTTCATTCATCGAGAAGTATCCTTCACTGTTTCCCAGGTTAATGGAGTATTTGATCTTGCCATTGGCACCATCATCTGGATCTTCAGCCTCAACCTTAGAGTTACATCAAACATATCACTAGTACAGCACAACAAGGTGTTAATGGCAAAACATGCATACTGTATTATCAATACAAGGTAAGGTTAGAATAAAGGTCTCTCTTCACATTTTTTTTGATTTATTATTAAAAACAATCACTGCATTCTACTCACAGTCATCTTTGACTACACCAGCGGCTCTTAGCTGGTAATTCAGGCAGCAAGTTTTGTAAAGGTCTACTTCTGGTTTCAAATCTACATTTAGCCAATGATCATTTGATAAGAAAATTAATCAAATTAAAATCTGCATAAGATTTGAACCAAGGTTTCCGAGTGGCAGAGAATTGCAGTTGCACCATATGCCATCAGGCAGACTCTTATTCTTCCTTAGTGCTGAAGTGTCCCTGGGAAAGACACTGAACCCCATTGCCTCCGATGTGTGTCCATTGGTGTATGAATGTGATAAAGCACTGATTACGGTAGTCTCTTTAGAATGATTTGTTCAATTAGCTTTGTATAGATCTAGTAGAGTGCTGTATGAATGGGTAAATGAGGCACAGATTGTTGTGTAAAGAGCTTTGAGTGTCTTGACAAGATACGGATAGAAAGGTGCTATATAAGTACAGTCAATTTACTTAGATCATTTTATTCCTGATTTTGCTCTCCTTTTTAATAACACCATCTGGTGCCCATGGCTGTATTTAGGACAAGAGAACTCCTTGGAATTAATCCAAAAAGGCGTTCAATACAGAACAACTGGACTTTATTTGTAACAGAAAGACGTCCTTGGAATTAATTCATGAAATCATGTAAAATTAGTCAGCTGTGTATCCAGTCCTAAAACATGACACCTATAGTCTGCCTGAGAGCCTACATTGACCATCGGTCAATTAAAACCTGGCTAAAAATACAATGTGGCAAAAGAATACTGCCAGCTTCACTTGGGAACCATGCTTACTCCATCTTTTTATGGTGATGCTGCTTTTCTTCTTCCAAAAAATGAGCAAGATAGAATAGGAATTTCTATGCATAAATATGAGTGTAAAATTCCAGGATATGTGTGCTCTCTAAAGCTCATGAACTTGTTTGATCATAAAACACTCTCTCCTGTGTTAGACTCTGCTCGGCTCCAGGGTCTTTTGTTTTTGACACCAGTACAGTTCTGGGACCTCCATTTACTTTTAAAGTGACTTTGTTTGGCATTAGATCTCATTATTTTACTGTGTGGAGATAAAAATGACAGAAAAAAATTAACTATCCAAAAGAAAATGAAACATTGAAGAGAGTTGTCTCTGTTGCTCACCTGTAAGAGCAGCATTCCTTCTGTTTGATTGGCAAACACCTTCCCTTCATACTTGCTGCTGGTGAACACGGGACTGTTGTCGTTTTCATCCAGGAGGGTCACCGTGACTTCTGCTGTTATGGCACGGTTGGGGGAGTCCGCCTCCTTTGCTTCAATCTTTAAATTGACAAAACATTACCAGAAAATTTAGGATGGCAATGGGTTCAGGTCAGGATAAAAGTCCAGTGGTGTAGTCTACATGATACTCAGGTATATGGAGTATACCCACTAGAAAAGCTTAAGAATTTCAGTATACCCACTTAAAAGTACCCAATAATACATGACATCATTAGGCACGTGTCACTGATAACATTAAACGTCAGTTAAACGCTTCCGTAACAATCTATCGGTATGCAGCGCTTTGCTTTGATACTGTATTATAAATCTATAACATACAAAGCCAACATTTGTACAAAGTTTGTTCATTCATTCAAATATAAGCATAAGAGAAATCTGGAAACGTTCAATATGTTTAAAAATCAAAATAAATAGACAATTACATTGTTACAGTGTACCATACTTTGGTTTCTAAGCACAGTATACCCACTACAAAAATGTAGACTACACCACTGGATAAAACACAACCTGTTTCTCTCAGAAACAAAAAGATTGACTTTCCCAAATCTGCTTCCACTGACAAACTTGCCATCAGTGCTCATTTACACCACAAGGGCTGTACAATAACAACAACAACAACAACAACAACAACAAAAAACAATACTTTTTGTGAACAAGTAAAGTTCATGTTTTTGAATGTGAACAACAAAAACTTGGCCAGCTTCTGTAGCCGAGGATCAGACCGCCAGGGTCCCCGACCTCGGCCACCACCCATCTCACATTGCACCCGACCCCTTTGGCCCCTCCCACAGGTGGTGAGCCCATGGGAAGGGGGACCCACGTCTCCTCTTCGGGCTGTGCCCGGCCGGGCTCCATGGGTAAAAGCCCGGCCACCAGGCGCTCGCCAGCGTGCCCCACCTCCGGGCCTGGCTCCAGAGTGGGGCCCCGGTGACCCGCGTCCGGGCGAGGGAAAACTTAGTCCATTAATTGTACTCATCATAGGGGTTTTTGGGCTGCACTTTGTCTGATCCCTCACCTAGGACCTGTCTGCCTTGGGTGACCCTTCTAGGGGCATGAAGCCCCTGACAGCATAGCTCCTAGGATCATTGAGACACTCAAACCCCTCCACCACGGTAAGGTGGCAGCCCAGGGAGGGGCAAGTGCCCCAAGTGGAGGAGTTTAAGTATCTCGGGATCTTGTTCACGAATGAGGGAAAACTGGAGCGTGAGATCGATAGGCGGATAGGTGCAGCGTCCGCAGTGAAGCGGGCGCTGTACCGGTCTGTCGTGGTGAAGAGAGAGCTGAGTCAAAAGGCAAAGCTCTCAATTTACCGATCGATCTACGTTCCCACCCTCATCTATGGTCATGAGCTTTGGGTTATGACCGAAAGAACAAGATCTCGGATACAAGCGGCTGAAATGAGTTTTCTCCGCAGGGTGGCTGGACTCTCCCTTAGAGATAGGGTGAGAAGCTCAGTCATCCGGGAGGGACTCGGAGTAGAGCCGCTGCTTCTCCACATCGAGAGGAGCCAGTTGAGGTGGCTCGGGCATCTGGTTAGGATGCCTCCTGGACGCCTCCCTGGTGAGGTGTTCCGGGCACGTCCCACCGGGAGGAGACCCAGAGGAAGACCCAGGACGCGCTGGAGGGACTATGTTTCTCGGCTGGCCTGGGAACGCCTTGGGATTCCCCCGGAGGAACTGCTCCAAGTGGCTGGGGAGAGGGAAGTCTGGGCCTCCCTACTTAGGCTGCTACCCCCGCGACCCGACCCCGGATAAGCGGAAGAAGATGGATGGATGGATGGATGGAACAACAAAAACGAAAAAACAAACAAACAAACAAACAAACAAAAAACAAAACAGCAACACACTAGACAAAGTTGGTTTGTTCCACAGACACACTGAGGCTGTTAAAGCAACAGATTTTCATTTGAATACTAAATGTCAACAACAGACTACCGGTACTCAAAACTGTTTGTTTGTTTGTTTGTTTGTTTGTTTGTCTCAAATTAAATCTGACCATGTGCTAAAGTTTCACGTTGAATATTTTATCAAATAAGTCTTCAGGCCACAACAGTTTGAGTTTTATA
>JBBPBX010001260.1:77797-106365 GCA_038048925.1 Garcialebias charrua
TATATATATTTATATAATATATATTATTGGGCAGCACGGTGGCACAACTGGTAGAGCTGCTGCCTCTCAGCGAGCAGGTCCCCGGTTCAAATCCCGGTCCGGGGGCCTTTCTGGGTGGAGTTTGCATGTTCTCTCTGTGCATGCGTGGGTTTTCTCCGGGTACTCCGGTTTCCTCCCACAGTCCAAAAACATGCATGTTAGGCTGATTGGTAACTCTAAATTGACCCTGGGTGTGAGTGAGACAGGTCCCTCTTGTAAATGAGTCCCCGTGGCTCAACGAGGCTAGCCTGGATAAATAAAGGTTGAATGAACTCCAGGTCACCTGAAATGTAATGGTCTCTGTGGCCTCTCTGTCCAGAACTGTGGAGTTCTTTACTCTGACTGTCCCATCAGAGCTGATGGAGAAAGGAGCTGATTCCGGAAGAATCTGCAGGGTTCCCACAAATCCTCCCTGAGGAACACCACACAGGGAAATGAATGAAATTATTAATCTGCACCAAGCAGTTAAGAAACTGAAAATGACATCTAAGTGATGTGAAGTAAAATCCACCTGGTCCAGATCAGTGACAGCAGCTTTAAACAGAACGACGCCAACGGGAGAGTTTTCCAGGAGAGAGACAGAGTAGTCAGACTGATCAAACTCTGGAGGGTTATCATTCACATCCTCCACTGTGACGGACACCACAGCATCCGCTGCCTTCAGGGGGTCATCTGTTTGTGCAGCCTGCAGAGGAAAAAACCTATAGTTAAACACTGAAACACACAAAATGTGCTGATTCTGTATGCAGCACAAAGTAACTTCACATTAAATCCATCTAAATTAGATGTGAACTTCATCAAACTTTATTTACTGTGGCTTTATCATAAATGGTGTTTCAGTTACAATTTAGGTCTTGGTGGAAAAAATAATTATTATGGCTTTTCTCTGTTTTGATTAAATGAACGTTTTCTGAATGAAAATTAAGAAAAACAAACTCAGTATTATTGTCATGTCATAAAAACCTCAGCGTTTCACAGAGAATTGCTAAAAAAAGGAAACTTTAATCTTCTTCACATTTTGTCATGTTCTATCGACAAACTTAAAATATTTTAGAGATTTTACTGTACGAGAAAGACCAGCATGAAGTGGTGCATATTTATGAAGTGCAAGGAAGATGGCACATGTTTTTCCACATATTTTAAAAACCAAAAGTCTGAAAAGTGCAACATGACATTGTGTTCAGTCTCCTTTACTCAAAGCTAAAGCCTACCTGCCTTCAGAAGTCGGTAAATAGAGAGAAGAGAGAGAATCTTTATTGTCATTTGCACCGCATGTGGTACATGTGATGAAAACGAGATTATGTACACAGGGTCCCAGTTACATCCAACAACAAAATGTAAGAGAAAAACAGTAATAACATCTAGGATATAACTAAGAAAAACATCAACTAGAAATACACTAAGCCCTAATGTAATAGAAAAACATCATTATAAACAGCAGCACGAACATGAGTCTGTATGAGCAGATGGTCACAGATGAACACAGCAACAAGAAAACAGATCAGCATCAGCATGATGTGATATTTTGCAGTGATTATTCTTATTGTTTATTTATTCATGAGTCTAACAGCCTCAGGGTAGAAGCTGTTCCTCAGTCTAGTGGTTCTACATTTGATGCTCCTCAACCTCCGTCCTGAGGGGAGTGGGGCAAAGAGTGTGTGTGCTGGGTGAGTGGGGTCTTTCATGATGCAGGTGGCTCTTTTCCTGCATCTGGAGGTGTAGATGTCTGTGATGGTGGGGAGACTGACTCCAACATCTTCTGTGCAGCCTTCACCACTCTCTGCAGAGCTTTTCTTTCTGCAGCTGTGCAGCCCACCTGTACGGAAACCTGAGTATAATTTAGTCTCAGAAAAAAACAGTTTTCCTGTGAATATCTCAAAGGTTTTTAACAGAACTCCAGGCATCAAGTGGTGTCATGAAGACCAAGGAACACACCAGACAGATCAGGGATTAAGTTGTTGAGAAGTTTAAAGCAGGATTAAATTATAAAACATCTTTTATAACACCTCACAGAGCTCTGTTCGGTCCATCATTTGAAAAATGGAAAGAGAACGACACACTGAAAACCTGCCAATACATGAACATCCACCTAAACTGATAAACTGGGAAAGGAGAACATTCATTTTAGAAGAGGACAAGAAGCCCAGTGGTCATTCTGGAGGAGCTGCAGAGATCCACAGCTCAACTGGGACAATTTGTTCCCACAACAGAGAATCTAACCTTTACGGGTGAGTCGCAGAAAGAAAGCCATAAGAAGTCCTGTTTGCACTTTGCTACAAACAGCATCGGTGTTGAACTCTTTGGCCAAAGTGCAGCTTCATGATGTGGGGATGATTTTCTTCAGCAGGGACAGGGGAGCTGGTCAGAGCTGATGAGAAGGTGGATGGAGCTAAAGACAGAGCAATCCATTCACCCCTTCAACTCTTTTAGTGGCTGAACAAGACCTGAGCCCGGAGCAGAGGTCCAGCAGGACAACAACCCAAAACATCCAGCAGCCTGATGCACAATGGAATGGGTCGGGTCAAACATGTGACAATGAGAAAGATAAAGTCCAAACCTCAGTCCAACAGAGAGTCTGTGGTGAGGAGTGAAAAACTGTTCACAGACCTCAATGAGCTGAAGCTGTTTGACGAAGAAGAATGGGAAAGCATCAGTGTGTGTTTGTACAAAGTGGTGGAGATAAACCTCAACACACATGTAGTGAAAGGAGGTTTTATCAAAGAGTGACTGGGTGAAAGTTTTATTAGAGCAAATACTTTTTCAAATCCTGCACATGGGTCTTTCTGGGTGGAGTTTGCATGTTCTCTCCGTGCATGTGTGTATTTTCTCCAGTCCTCCAGTTTCCTCCCACAGACCAGAAACATGCATGTTAGACTGATTGTAAGTCTAAATTGTCTCTAGGTGAGAGAGAGAATTGTTGTTTGTCTCTATGTGTCCCAGTGATGGACTGTGATAGTGGGACATGGGCACCAGTGACCCTGTGAGCCGAAAAGGAAGAAGCAGGTAAAGATAATGGATGGTTGGATACTTTTTCAAAGTGTTGTAAAAAGTCAGCACCTTGATGTTAACAGTGACCACATCGCTGGTCATCTCCTCCCTGTCCATGGCGGTCACTACAGACAGAACTCCGCTGTCAGAGTCGATGGCAAAGTTTCTCTGGTACTCTGCTGGGATAACTGAAGACACACACATATACACACGTTTGTTGTTTTTTCTTCTTCACATTAGCAGTAACACATGCACCGTGTGTGGGGACTCACCAGAGCTGATGCTGTATGTGACAGTCGTGTTGATCCCAGTGTCTCCATCCTGGGCTTTTATTGCCTCTGGTTCTATTTTACTTAGTTCTCCTCCCTGAAATAAACAACATGCATGTTCAAATTCACCGATTCACTTACAGTATGTTACACACATTTCATAGGAAGACTGGTCAAACTGAATAATTTATGACTGTAAAATCAAAAGGTTACAGCCCTGTGGTGCTGCTGAGACTCACCTGGTTCTCTGGAATCAAAGCCTGATAGAGAGTGTGGCTGAAATATGGATTCAGGTTGTCAAAGTCCTCCACGGTTATCTCCACAGAGGCCGTGTCGTTCTGCCAGCCTTCATCCTGCAGTGAACAGTGTCCATGAAGGAGTGAGCTAACTCCGTGGGAGTGTTGTGTGTCCACATGTACTCACTCTGGCAGTCACCACAAAGTTGTACTTTGAAACTAAATTGTAGTTGAGACGTCTCATCAACGTAAACGCTCCCGTGTTGGTCAAAGAGAAATACTCTGATTGTGGCTCCTGCATAAACAAAAGAAGAATCACTTTTACGTTCACTAAATTTGGACTCATCATAAAATTTGCGGAGACAAAAAGTGACAGCAGGATATAGTTTTAAATACGTTTGAATCATTGTGTGGACGAGTGAGGTTTAGATGGTTTTTTTTTTCAGGACTAGAAATACTTTGGGCTGAAAAATCACCATTTTCAGTTTTTTTAATCAAATGATCCTAACAAACAAATAACTAAATAAATAAATGCATGTTTTAACTCACAATATTTTTTACACTTTTGTCAGCTTTGTGTATGTATGTGCAACAGCTGTGCAGCGTTTTATTACATGGTAAAATATTTAAATGTATTGCAGTGAAAAAGTTTTCATTTAAAAAAAATCTAACTTTTTTACTTTCACAAAGCTAATTCATGGAAAATACAGAAAGAATTATGGTTCCTAAAAACCCCAAATCACTTGAGCAGTTCCACGTGACTGCCAAAATTTTAAAATATACATTAGGCACTAACTGTACGAAGAAAAACATTATAATATACAAGATTTTAATGTGGAATATAATGTACATTTTGATTAGCAGCTAAAAACCTTTTCTTCTTTCAGGTTTGCATAAAATGGGATGAGAACAAAGACAACTTGGCACATTATGACAGAATTAAAATTAAAAACAGCAAACAACATCTACGCCCAGGATCCACTGAACTATGAATTATTTCAGCCATGACTACATTTTTCATGTTCAGTTTTCAAACTGATTGTTGTAGCTTTTCCAGCTTCTTACATAAGAATATGTCAGTCTGTTGTTTTCTGGGGTGCTGTCTGCATCCACAGCTGTCACTCGAAACACCTCAGTGTTAACAACGAGAGTCTGAAATGTAAAAACAGATCAGGTGACACAGAAACAAACACAAGCACGTGCAAAAAAAAAAAAGGCAAAAATTAGTACCACTTTACAACAAGGCTCCCCTTATAGATGGTTAATAAATAGTTTATATACATTATTAATTTCTCCATAAACACTTTATAAAAAATTAACAACTTCTTATTATAATTAAGGGTGACAGAGACCAAACTGACCAGTTTCTTACCAAAGAGTGATCCAAATTTGTTCACCTATATATTTAATCTTGAGTTGTTATATTAAACATTTCAGAATAACTTACTACCTTGTGAGCACAATAAACATTTGTAAACCTAATTTTTTAGGGTATAATATTAGTTGTAGATACTTATAATGCAGTGATAAAGTATAATGCTTAAGAAATAGGTTTACAAATGTTTATTGTACTTACAAGGTAGTAAATTATTCTGAAATGTTTAATAGAACAACTCTAGATGAAATATATAGGTGAACAGATTTGGATCACTATTTGGCAAGAAACTGGTCAGTTTGGTCTCTGTCACCATTAATTAATGCATAATAAGCAGTTATTAATTATTTATAAAGTGTTCATAGAGAAATTAACAATATATCTATAAACTATTTATTAGTCATCTATAAGGGGAGCCTTGTTGTAAAGTGGTACCAAAAGTAAAGTGGAGGAAGATCTTTCAGTTGTCAGGCTCCTCTCTTGTGGAACAAACTTCCAGTTTCTGTCCATGAGGCTGACACATTGTCCAACTGGACAATGTCTTCAAACTTGAAGTTGAATCTGAAACTAAGTCCAGTCTTCAAACTTGAAAACTGGACTTAAGACTTTCCTGTCTGATAAATCCTTTAGTTAGAGTCAGCTTGGGTTTCCTGAGCTGTCCCTTAGTTATGCTGCTATAGGCTTAGACTGCTGGAGGACAAAGTGACCACACTTCTTCACTCTGTTACTGTCTTTACTTACTCTACGCTACCAGTTTGTATTTGTAATTATTTATATCCTTGACTAGCCTGGTTGATACCAGACCCATGTCCTTCACTTCGCTTTGAAGGGAAATGAGAATTGAGCGGAGCTGCGTAGGAATGGTGAGGGCCAGGCTAATCCTTGACATGTTTTTTTTGTCTTTCCTCCTATAGAAAGTTTGCCTGGTTGCCATGTTTGTCTGTCTCTCCTTCCTGTCCTCTCAAACACAGCCAGTTGAAGCAGATGGACACTCGTCCTGGTTCTGCTGGAGGTTTCTTCATGTTAAAAGGGAGTTTTTCCTTTCCATTATCTCCACTGTACTTGCTCAGGATGGGAGACTGTGACGAAGTGAAGATTCAACTTGTCTGCTGCTTCCTTAGATAAGAACTTTACTAATGGTCTTTTTCTATGTGAATGTTCCTGTAAAGTGCCCTGAGACAACTTTGTCGTGATTTGGTGCCATTTAAATAAAGTGAATTGCATTGAACTGAGGGCAGCATGGTGGCGCAACTGGTAGAGCTGCTGCCTCTCAGCGAGAAGGTTGCCGGTTCAAATCCCAGTCCAGGGGCCCTTTTGGGTGGAGTTTGCAGGTTCGCTCCATGCATGCGTGGGTTTTTTCCAGGTACTCCAGTTTCCTCCCACAGACCAAAAACATGTATGTTAGACTGATGGTAACTCTAAATTTTCTCTAGGTGAGAGAGTGAATAGTTGTTTGTCTCGTTTGTCTCTATGTATCCCTGTGATGGACTGGAGACCTGTCCAGGGTGTACCCCGCCCCTCGCACTGTGTTTGATGGATATGGGCACCGGCAACCCCCGTGACCCAAAATGGAAGAAGCGGGTAAAAGATAATGGATGGATGGATGGATACAAAAACAAAAATCCATCTCGGTTCTTTCTACTTTTTATTTATTTATTTATTTTTGTCAACATTTTTTTTCACACTGGTATTTTCTTTTTCACTTTCTTAAACATAAACCTTAAAAAAAAGAACAACCTAAAATTATAAATTACATAAAATATGGTTCAGAGATGAAAACAAACGGGCAAACTGAACATGTATTTCTCCAGCTGCTGTCTGTTCTTCACTTTCCTTTTTAATGTTAACACTCAAAGACTGTACATTTTATTGCAGAGCTGCAGAGCATCAGCCGAACGTCCAAAACATAAAAGAAAACGAGTCACTGAATGCACCACATGACCGTGACATACCTCAGGGAGACTGATGGAATAATGCTTCTGCTGAAACACCGGCCTGTTGTCGTTGATGTCATTGACTCTCAGTTTGCGTTTATTGTCATACTGAAAAATGAAAACAGTATTTGAAGTATTTAGTTAATTTATTCATTTAAATGAATGATAAAAAAGTAAAACCTGAAATTTGGAATTTCACCCACCTCAAAAACAGACCGACACTTGACAGCGTAGTACAAGACGTTATTCGTCTGTAACACATGAGCACAATCAATTTAAGTTCTTCAGAAAGTTTTACAAAAAAACACACACAAAAAAGCTAAACTGAAGCTGAAGACGTATTTAAGATGTCGGAAGCATTTAAGATGGTAAAATGGCTGTTTCTTTTCTTCCACAGCTTAAAGACACAAGGAGGGCCTCCGGAGTTTGTTTCTTTCTTTTGTTCACAGAAAGAGACCATGAATGCTGCTGCACAGCAGAGTACATTCTGTTTCAGCAAGAGAAATGTCATTTTCTGAAAAAATACAGTGCGCTGAATAGAGCCGAAATTTGCTAAAGAAGCTGAAACTGAGTTGTTAAAGCTAAAAAAAAAAAAAAGACAAAAGAAAGAAAAGAAAGAAAAAGCACAGTACAGTACTAACTAAAAGCCAAAAGGTGGAACACTAGCTAAAGACTAAAAGCAGTACAGTAAAAGGCTAGCTAAAAGAAAAACATAAGCTATAAGTATCAAAACACTAGCTAAAAGTTAAATGAAGTAATTAGCTAAAAGTAGTCAAATGGTAGCTAAAATCTAAAAGTACCTAAATGCTTGTTAAAATAGTAAAGTTGCTAAAAGCTAAAATTAGCAAAATTCCAACTAAAGCTAGTTGTAGATTAAAGGTAACCAAAAGCTGAAAGAAACATAAATGGACAAAAAAAAAAAGCATCTACCGGTATGCTAAAGCAGATATCAATGAGAAGAATGTTTTGGGAGAAAATGAAGAGATTTTGATGTATTTTATTTTTTTTTTTTTTTTTTTTCTTCTTTCGGCTTTTTCCCTGCGTTAGGGGTCACCACAGCGATCTAGTCGCATGAAGATTTGGCAGTTGTTTTTACGCCGGATGCCCTTCCTGACACAACCACAGACCACCGAGCAACCACAGCCCTCTGTGTGGAGTAGAGAGCTGATATCTAGGGTTCCCGGGGGAGCAGATGGTGTGGGTTAAGGGCCTTGCTCAAGGGCCCAGAGTGGGGCAGATGAGGGTGGAGACAAGTGTATGGACAAGTGTGACCGCTTCACTTATCCCACCCACATCTTTGATGTTGTCGGTACCGGGGCTTGAACCGGCGACCTTCCGATCACAAGCGCACCTTCTTAACCTCTGCGCCACCACTCCCATATTTCTATATTAATTAATATTAATTTGTAATTTATGTAAAATATTTTAAAAAGGATCAGATACAAAAATATATATATACCGGTACGCCATAATACCAGTTTCCTGAATGAGCTAAACTTTAAGAGACTAAAATAACACAAAGTCTGCAGAATTAATTCGTTTGTAAAAGTTGTACAACAATTAAAAACAGGACCAGCATTGTCACATGTAAAGGTAAAAAAGCTCACAGATGCCAGGACGTCTGCGTCCAGGGGTTTCTTGGTGCGAACAGTAGCGCTGGTGTCACCAGGAGTAAAGCTCAACTCCAGAAAGTCCAGGTGTTCAGGGAAGATGTAGGGCTCTAAAGTCAGAGAGTTGCCAGGTTCAACACCATTCAGCACCTCCACGTCACCTGCAGCAGCACAAGACGGAGCAGAAAACAAACTCAGGGAGCTCAGAAACCACTCCTGGCTGTTCAGAACAATGTGGTTTGTGTACGGTGGAAATAAGGAAGGTGAGGAAAACATGCAGTGGCCTATTGAAGAAAGTTTTCACCTTTTTAAACCGTTGACTTCATGTTTTAATCAGCTTACCTGCATAGCCTTCATCCACAGAACCCACTTCAAGCTCTGGAGAACCTCCATCACATTTTATGGTTGTTGTACCTTGGGAAACAAATAATTTTATAAAAAACTTCATTCTTGTTTCCAAAGTTAGGATGTTGTAATAAATACAACATAAAGCAATGTTCACGAATCACTGAAAGCCTACCCTGATTTATGCTCAATAATCCAGGTAGAAAAATCTAAAAAAGCTAAGTCTGGTTCTCTGGACATTCAAAAACCAAAACAAAACAAAAAAATTGTAGAAACGTTTCGTCTTTCGTCTGAAAGACTTCCTCAGTCTGAGCTGCTGTATTCAGCTCAGTCTTATAAATAGCACCCTCTCACAGTGGATCAATCAGTTTGCTGATGACAGCCGAAACCAGCTGCTCACATGATCAAGGAGGACCATCAGCCTAACGATGGATCATTAGCACCCTGATGGTTGTTTGCTATTCACAGAGGGCTGAGTGATACTAGCAATAACAGCATTGTAAGAGGGGGACAGTTGAACCCGGAGGCCTCCACCCTGTTTAATGATGGACGGTTTCTTTTCAAAAGATGGCCTCCTTTACTCCTCTCTCAAACCATCGTTCCTCTCTATCAAGGATGTGAACATCTTCATCCCTGAAAGAGTGACCTCTGACCTGGAGATGAGTGTAGACCGCAGAGTCCTGACCTGATGATGTTGATCTTCTGTGCTGGGCCATCCTTTTGGCCAGTGGCTGTTTAGTTTCCCCGATGTAAGACTGATCACAGCCCTCCTGACACTGAACAGCATACACAATATTACTCTGTTTGTGCCGGGGGACTGGATATTTGGGATGAACCAGTCTTTGCCGTAATGTATTTTGGGGTTTAAAAGCGTAAAAGAATAAACATCTCAATGTCTCTGAAACTCCTGCAACATCTGGAATGACCACTGGTCTGGGTCTGGGTTCCTTCTTTTCACCTGATGGCTGGCTAGAGTCCTGTTTGAGTTTCTTCTCTGCTTTCAGGAAGGCCCAGTTAGGATATCCACATTTCTCTAAAATTTCTCTGAAAGCCCAAATTAATTAGGAAACATTTTTAATATTTATACAAACCAAAACAGTAGCTCCTTGTGTTAGTCAGTAAAAATGCAAATCAAACAAAAACAGAAACTGAATGGAGCCAGAGCAAAGCCAAGCTTTTACAAAGCCAAAACTAAAACTGGATCAGAGGTGTCTTTCTGATGAATCCTCAGTGTTTGGAACTGCGGTTTCACCAAACTCCACCAGTCAGATCTTTCCCCTACAGATGGATCACCAACAACCAGGCAGCAACACTGAAGCAGTTGGTAAGTAACAGTAAAGCCCCTTTCATAAGTCCAATCCACGCAATAGCCGCATAGAGCGGCCCGGCTTTAATCCCCCCCGGGTCATTCATAAAACAAAGTTGAATCCGGCCACGGCCCGGCCTCAATGGAGCATTCACAAAACGATTTGCAGCGCGGGTTGAAAAGAGGCGTGGTGAAAATCTGCAGCTCAGAGGACGTGGTGCCTGCGTGTTTAAAGTGGGACCGCAGAGGTGTCTGTAAACAAACATGGCGACGCTAGCGAACATCGTTGTGCTTATCCGAATGCTTTTTTTTTTTTTTGCTCTCGCATCAGTACAGCAATCCGCTCCAGAAGGGCCCCATCCTTCACTGTACCGGTAAGTCCCTTATTAATTTCCTCCTCTGCGCGCAGAGACAGGAGTGCACGGGTCTCGGCATCACCCCAATTAGCCATTTCCGTGATGATCAATAAAAAAAGAAAAAGATTCGGCGAAGAATAGCAAGTGATGCACAAGCAAAATACAAATGTCATGTTCTTGTTTACACATTTAAATAGAGCGCGACAGTGGGCGCTGGGAGAGTACGTCATCATTCCCATTATTCAAATCAGTTTGAAGCCGCAGCACCCCCACACCTTTCACAAGTCGACAGCTCCGGGCCTGATACTACCTCTGCTCGCAGATCAGGGGCGCATCAGAGGCGAGTAAAATTTACTCGCCTATCCGCCTTCGTGTTTTTTCTGAATGCTCGTTGGAGGACTGAACACGCATCAGGCCTGGACTGAGCTGTCTTGTTTTTTTAGGCTGCTCCCTTCAGGGGTCACCATTCGCATGAGATACATGTATTCGCCAATTTGTTTTGCCAAATAATAATAATAATGTCTTTTCCTGTCATCTGCGTATGTTTCCCATACACAGACGAAATTCGTCTCTGCATTTAACCCAACCACCACCAGGTGGTGCAGTGAGCAGCCCGAAAGCGCCCGGGGAGCTGGAGAAATAGGTGTGCACTCATAGACACCCCAAGGTGGGTAGTGGCCGGGACGCGAGCCCGCGTCCTTCGGGTCCCAAGTCAAAAGCCCTGCCACTACACCATCTTGGCTCCTAAATGACCTTCCTGACGCAACCTGGGTTTGAACCCGTAACCTCAGGAATACAAGACCGCAGCACTGGCCACAGATCTACCACAGCCCCGCCCGATACTTATTTATTATTCCGCGCATAGGTCTGCAGAGTTCAGTGTTTGAGTTTTGATCAAAATCACTATAAACTATAATTATTTTCCTTCTTTACATGATATGGTCTTTTGTGTCTTAAAATGTAAAAATATCAATAAATGTTAAAATTCATGATATAGTTTTAGCTTTATAATGTCACCCCCACAGGCCAGACAAGTCCCCTCCAAAAACTCAGTGGCCCATGGGCGATCAGTTGATAATCACAGTTTTACCAAGCTTTGTGGCTCCAGACATGTTTTATTTAGTGAGCGAACGGGCAGAAATGACTCCTTTGATTAAAAAGGTTGGAGGCCTCTGCCTTAGGTTAAATATGTCTGATATTAAAAATGTATTGCTGATTTAAAACATTTAAAATTTGAAAAAAAAAAAAAAATATATATATATATATACAGTATATATATATTATATATATATATATATATATATATATATATGGGACTATAAGAGGGGGCCAATACTATTTCATGACGGTAATGAACTTTAAAAACAGCAGAAATGTCTTTATTTAGAAAAATTTTGATTTTCTTGGGTAATGTTTAAAATAACCTTTAATTTATGAAATTAGAGCATTAAAGGTGCAGTCTGCAGTTTCTGTAGTGCAGTCTGTAAGTTTTCTAAAAATATATTTTTAACATATTTCTTCACTTTGTCACTATCTCCTGACAGACTGATGTTAGACAAAGTAATCTTTGAAAAAACTATAGTCCCCTTGCTTCTCCAGGTGTTACTAAAAGCATTTCTAAAAAGCCACAGTGACCCGCCGTTAACCAGCCAATAAAAACAGAGTTTTTAACCAGCCAATAAAAACAGAGCTTGAATTTGAATTTCAGCAGAGCAAGGGGGAGCAGAGCCATATATGGCTCTGAGGGGGAGGGATCAGAATGCTTTGCCTGTTGAAAATTTTTCCAAGTGTCATTGTTAGTTATAATTAAAAAATGTTAAATTTTAAGTTATATTAAAGAACTTTTTTCACTCAAATTTGTTTTAAAATTTTGCTTTGGTGACAGTAAAAATATTTGAATGAAATAAACTTTATTGTGACCATAATAAGATGCAAACAGGCTAGAAAAGACAGAGAGAGCATGAGTAAATCAAACAGATGTAAACCATCCAGATGTGTCTCGAGACAGGTCGAGAAGCTGGGAGTTGAAGCCTCCATTGGTAAGCGCCACATACAAGGCTGCAGTACAATTTGTAAGTCCCACCCAGGGCACAGGTTGCCCGTTCATCACAGGGTCAAGACAGACCATACACGCACACCAAAAGACAATTCAAAGTCATCAGCAAAGCCCTGTCCTCTTAGAGGACACACTCACCGATTGGACTTCCAGTGTTGCCGTGAAGCCAAACTGAGACAACAAGAACCAAACCAATCCAAGCCGATCCACCACTGTCCATGTTGTGTATTCCCAAAGCCGACAAGTGACACTGAGCTGGTCACCTGGACTCCAGCTGGTATGACTGCCTACAGTTTACCTCGCCCTCCTTCCTAACAATCGTGTTTTATGACAGGCTGTAAAGTGGTGCAGCGATGGCGTACAGTGTCAAAGATCAGTTCTGAGTTTCATTTCCCTGTTGAGGATGAGCAATTTATTGATGGTTTGACTAAAATAATCCCTCAATAAAAATCCTCTGCACGCTAGATTTTCTGATGTTTCAGAAATATTTTGGACTTCTGTCATACTTTCATGTTATGTTCATGTAATTTTTCTTCAGTAATTAGTCATGTCCCTTAGAGTCTCCCATCTATAATAATTACAAACCATCAGGGATTTTAAAAAAACTGTCTTTTTAACTGAACATGATTCACAATGGGTTAGAATGAGTCCAGTAGAAGTATTTTCCTTTTATCTAATTAAAAACAAACACAAATTATTTCAACATTGAAAACAATCAAAACAAGTTCATTTAATTTTTTATTTCATATCTTTGTGTTTATGGCATTTAAATAACCCTACTTAATAAAATCTAGATTTAACAGATGATTTAGTCTTTAAAGAGGTTCTGTCTTTGTTAACCACATCAGTCCAGCAGCTTACAGCCCAATTTGAATCCTGTTTTTCCGTGACGCAGCATGGAGGCTATTATCAGCAACCAGATCTGATGAACTCTGACTCACATCTAACTTGATTAGATCACAGCTACAGATGTGACACATACCTATAATATTGAGATAAGTGCCAATACTTTAAATTAGCTCTGAATTCATTGAGAGTCAAAGTCAAATCAGAACATCTGCTCATAGACAGTAAAAGCTGTTTTGTGTAGCAAGCAATGGTGTAGTTTCCACTGAGTGAAGCCACTAGCGTGACGCTCTGATGCGTCTTCTCTTCCTTAACACCATGCATAAAAATTCCACAGAGTCCTTAGTGAAGTTGAATACTTTACTTCTTTTTTGCAAAAATCAAAAACTTGTACAAAATAAAAGGAACTAGAGACATAGAGGGAGAGGTCAAAAAACTGTGTGCTCCACTCTGCACCACCTGACTGCTGACAGCCTGACTATTGTTTGGCTATAAACCACCCCCACCACCATACAGGTAACCATCAAACCAAAATTTACAGTGCTACTGGAAAATAATATAACTCAAAATCTCTAATAAATCTTACATTTTAATCATTTTAGCTTTACAAAAATAAACTAAATATCACACTTATATCTTTATCGTTTTAAATTAATCTCAGTGTATCACCTATGAACTCAAAACTACAGTATATACATGTAGTTACATTTGTTAACCATTATAAACTGCATTTAGGCTCCAACAAATGGTGTTCTTCTCTGTCTTTCATAAATGTTTAGTTTCTTCTACTGTTTTTGTGTTATTTTGTTGTAGGCATGTACCATGTTTCTAAAACATCATTACTGACCTAAGTATGATTGGTTTAATATTCTGAAACAGGAGCAGAGCTGCAGGGCGGCCAGAGTGGACCTTGGCACTCTGAAACCTGATCAGCACCCCCAGGTGCCATCGCAGTTGATCGACAATTCACTGCAGGCAGCATAGAAACATGCACAATTAGAGTGAATAGGAACACATGATTGTTTTGTAAAGAAACAAATACTTTATAAACACCAAAGTTCATGCTCAATAATCCAGGTAAAAATCTAACAATGTTCAGTCAGGTCATCTGTATGGTTTTTTTTTTTTTTTTTTTTTGCTGAGATGTTTCAACCTTCATCCAAAGGACTTCTTCCATCTGAGGAGGCACCAACAAACTGATTTCCACAAACGGCATACTCCGTCCAGATGACCTGACTGGATTTTTACCTGGATTTTTGAGCATGAACTTTGGTGTTTTGAACCATTTTAGCATGAACGTATCAGAGGAGTTGACGGGGGAGAGGGCAGGCCCTGGAGGCCATCTTAGCACCATCAAACAGTTTTTTTTTCTCCCACTATGGAGTATGCTGTTTGTGGAAATCAGTTTGTTTGTGGGCTTCTCAGATAGAAGAAGTCCTTTGGATGAAGGACGAAACAGAAAACAGAAAAAAAAAAAAAAAAGAAACTGTCCAGATGACCTGACTGAACATTGCTGGACTTTATAAATAGTTGTACATTTCTCTGTCAAATAAAATCTCAAGTCATAGTTGGGGACTGCCTACTAGAAAGGCAGCACCTATCCACCTGAAAAGGGTCTTGCTCTTCTATAAACTTTAATGCAGCCAAACCCCAATGTGTATCCCCACAAATGTTACATCCAAACGAGCGGCGTGGCACCGTGATGGGTGCTATTACTTTAACTGGCGTTTCAAGTTACCATAGCGTCAAAGATGCCCTTTTTCCCATTCAAAAAGCCTGCAGAAAGAGCGTTTTTAACTCATGACAAATGGTGCTGTAAACGTGTGTTCACGAGTGTGAACCAATCTCTTGTTTCACTCACACTTCTTCTAGAATGTCTTCAAGAGACGTTATAGTTTTTACATAGCAGCTGTTTGTTTGAACCAAGATTCTCCCACTATCTTCAGGAAACTGTCACTGTGCCCTGCGCCCCCACACACGCACGCATGCACATACACACTGACTTGAATTCAGAAGTACACACTTAGAAATACATATGCATTTAAACATAGAATGTCTGTCTGTTAGCAACATATCTCATGAACAGCTTGTTGGATTTTTTTGAAACTCACAGAAAGTAATCATCATGTACAGAGTCTGTAATCCAGCAGACAGTTATTTTTTTTATTTTATTTTTTATATTTAGCACCTGCTAAACCTATTGGAAGTAATCATCATGTTTGGAGTCATTTTGATTCAAGATGGCTGCCACAGCTACCCCAGCAAACACAAAATTGACTATAACGCAGTCATTCTTTGAGCTATTGAGACGAAATTTGGTATGGTGGTAGCTGAGAGCGAGCTGTTATCCATTCCAAATGTAAATCAAAAATCCAAGATGGCCACAGGGGTTAAAAAGGAAAAAATACTATAAACCAGCCATTTTTAGAGATATTAAGCTTAAATTTGGGGTGTTGGTATCTGAGAGCAATACCCATTAAAGACCGTGTAAAGTGAAATTAAATGTGTGTTTTTAGTTTGTCACAAAAAACTATAGTCCCCTTGCTTCTCTATCAGCATTTATAAAAACACTAAAAACACAGAGAGACCTGTCACGATTCACGCCTGTTAGGTTAGATTTTAACACCACTCTGTACACTGCTTGTTGCTTCTGGATTCTGTTCTGTCTCCTGTCGGTGTGTGGGTTTAGGTTTGTCTTCATTTTGAAACCGGTTTGTCCTCACCGCTGCGCTGATTAGTTTCAAATCAGCTGCACCTGCTGCTACACCCTTTATAAGCCAGACTCTCACACCAGGTATTTGCCAGATAGTCGAAAACTGTTCACAGCAAGTAGTTATCCCGTGCCCGTTTCTGTCCCTCTTCCTGTTTCATGTATCCTCGCCTCATTGATTTCCTGGTTCTGACGTCTCGCCTGCCTGCACACCTGCCTCTGCCTTCTCCCTCTCGGACTGTCGTTTGCTGGATTAATGTGACTGACCCTGGATCGCCTGACTTCGTCTCATCGCCTGCCCCTATTTGGATCATCTGCTCTCCTGCGTCCTGGTGTGTTCCTTCATCTGCTGGATTACATCACGCCTCGCTGCGGCCGGCTGTTTTCCTTCACCGGCATCAGCCCCTCCCCGCAGTGGACCTGATCAGCTGGAGTTTCTCCCCACTCGGAAAACCCATCCATCTGTGAGACGACTCGTTCCAGCCAGTGGTCCCTGATCGACACCAGAGCCAATCAGAGCAGAACAAAGAAAATAAAAACTTTGATTTAATTGTCTAAACTTTTGTGGTGATTTTGGTCCGGTCATTTTGGGTTCGTGACAGAACTATCTGGCCAATATTATGGACCACTCACCTTCTGAAGACTGGCGCTCTGGTGTCGAAGGGGCTATTTCTAAATTAGAATCTGGTATGACTGACATTGTTCGTATGTTAAAGGAGATGGCGCCCCAACCTCACCAGCAGGACTCAGGCGCTGTCGGACCACCATCAGAACCAGCCCGGGAGCCCAAGTTAACCCCACCAGAACTGTTTTCTGGTGAACCCGACCAATGCCGCCCGTTTATCACCCAGTGTGAAATCCATTTTCAGCTTCAACCATCCTGTTTTCCCTCTGAGAGGTCAAAAGTGGCATACATGATCTCCCTTCTCTCTGGCAAAGCCAAGAGGTGGGGAACCACCGAATGGCAACGGGATTCACGTTTTTGCTATGTTTTTCAGAATTTTGCCAAGGAACTGTGCAGAGTCTTTGATCCCGTTCTTCCTGAGCGAGAGGCGGCCAGACGCCTCTTCTCCATCACACAAGGTAACCGTCGAGTTACTGAATATATCATTGACTTTCATTCTACTGCTGCAGGCAGCCACTGGAACGAGGAGGCACTCACAGATGCCTTTTTTCGGGGACTTAATGACAACATTAAGGATGGACTAGCACTAAAACGTTACCCTGAGTCACTTCTGGACCTCGAAGAGTTAGCCACCAGGGTGGACCTTCGTTTGGCTGAGCGCTCGAGGGATCGAGGTTCTCGCCGCCCACCAATCACCAAGTTTGTGGATGAAGTCCGGCAGCCTGTTCACGCTCTGAACCTACCTCCTAGACCTGCATCTCTCCCCACGGAGGAACCCATGCAACTGGGCCGTAGCCGACTCACTCCTGCCGAGCGTGAGAGAAGACGCAAAAATAACCTCTGTTTTTACTGTGGTGGTGCTGGACACGTCGCCTCCTCCTGTCCGGTAAAAGGACCTGCTCAGTGAACGCGAGGGGATGTTCACTGAGCGGGACTCAAGAGTCTGAACTCCTCTCACCGTTTGCCCTGAGTGCAGACCTCGTCGTCCCGGGTAAGTCACCCACCTCCATTAAAGTGTTCATTGACTCCGGGGCTGATACTGACTTCATTGACTATGGGTTTGCAGTCAGGTCAGGGATTAAGGTTCTTAATTCCCCTAAAAAACATTCTGTGGTGGCCTTGGATGGTCACCCATTAAACACTGCATCTCAGATCACTGAACCAGTCACGTTACATGTAGGGGGTAATCACAAAGAAACAATAAACTTTTTGGTAATCAACTCTCCTAACTCACCGATAATATTGGGTGCTACCTGGCTGAAAAAACACAACCCTCATTTTGATTGGAGAGGTGGGGAGATTTTAGGCTGGTCTGAGGAATGTTTGTCCTCCTGCCTCATGGACGCTGTGCTGTCTAAAGACTCTGTGACAGTTTCTGAGGATTATTATCCTGATCTCTCTAAGGTTCCCATCGAATATCAGGAGTCGAATGTCGAATATCGAATGTCAGGAGATAAAGTGGAACTGAGAAAGAGCAGGAATGAACTGAAGGATGGCATTAAGAAGGCCAAGGCCACGTATGCACAGAGGATCGAGGGACAGTTCACCTCACAAGACCCACGGAGCATGTGGAAGGGTATTAAATGCATAACAGATTACAAAGGCAAAAACAAACAATGCCCCAGGGACCCATCTCTGCCTGATGCCCTCAATAAGTTTTATGCACGTTTTGATGATCCAAACAGACCAGCTAGCACCAGACTCACCTCATCACCAGATGAAGAGCATCTCAGGGTGTCCGCAGCAGAAGTGAGAGGCAGTCTCAGAAAGATTAATCCTCATAAAGCAACCGGACCAGACAACATCCCAGGGAAAGTTCTGAAGGAATGTGCGGACCAGCTCTGTGAGGTGCTGGCTGACATCTTCACCACCTCACTTGCACTGGAGTCAGTTCCCACCTGCCTGAAGACCGCGACCATCATCCCAGTCCCAAAGAGCTCCACAGTGACTGGTCTGAATGACTATAGACCGGTGGCCCTCACCCCGATAGTCGCTAAATGTTTTGAGAAACTGGTCATGTCCCACATCAAGGCAACCGTCAACATCAATGAGGACCCTCATCAATACGCATACCGTGAGAACCGATCAACAGAGGACGCCATTTCTTCCGTGGTCCACACTGCTCTCACCCACCTGGATCAGAAAGACTCATACGTGCGTCTGCTCTTTGTGGACTTCACATCTGCCTTCAACACCATGATCCCCCAAACTCTGATAGACAAACTATCTACACTTGGACTAAGCCCCTCTATTTGTAACTGGGTACTAGACTTCTTAACAGACAGACCACAGTCCGTGAAGATCCACAACTTCTCCTCCTCCACCATAACCCTCAGCACTGGCTCTCCTCAGGGATGTGTGCTGAGCCCCCTTCTGTTCACTCTGCTCACATATGA
This sequence comes from Garcialebias charrua, assembly GCA_038048925.1. Taxonomy (NCBI): domain Eukaryota; kingdom Metazoa; phylum Chordata; class Actinopteri; order Cyprinodontiformes; family Rivulidae; genus Garcialebias; species Garcialebias charrua. Next base: position 96,889 of record JBBPBX010001260.1, read on the forward strand.
TTGTACAGCCACACTTCCAGGCTGTCATATTGTTAAGTTTGCAGATGATACAGCGGTGGTGGGATGCATCACAAACAATGATGAGTCCAGCTACAGACAGGAGGTGGAACACCTGGAGAGCTGGTGCAAAGAGAATAATCTTCACATGAATGTGAAGAAGACAAAGGAGATGATTGTGGACTTCAGAAGGAACAAACACACCCATGCCCCACTGATAATAGGTGGGTCTGCAGTGGAAGTGGTCTCCAGCTACAAATACTTGGGTGTACACATGAATGATAACCTCAGCTGGAGCAACAACACCACCAGCCTGATCAAGAAAGGTCATCAGAGACTCTACTTCCTCAGACGGCTGAGACGAGCTGGTCTGAGCAGCCCAGTTCTCACCTCCTTCTACAGGTGTGCAGTGGAGAGCATCCTGTGCTCCAGCATCAACGTGTGGCATGGAGGCTGCACAGTTGAAGAGAGGAAAGCTCTGCAGAGAGTGGTGAAGGCTGCACAGAAGTCTGTTGGAGTCAGTCTCCCCACCATCACAGACATTTACACCTCTAGATGCAGGAAAAGAGCCACCTGTATCATGAAAGACCTCACTCATCCAGCACACTCACTCTTTGCCCCACTCCCCTCAGGACGGAGGTTGAGGAGCATCAAGTGTAGAACCACTAGACTGAGGAACAGCTTCTACCCTGAGGCTGTTAGACTCATGAATAAATAAAAATAAAATTAAAATAAACACTGCAAAATATCACATCATGCTGATGCTGATATGTTTTCTTGTTGCTGTGTTCATCTGTGTTCATCTGTGACCATCTGCTCATACAAACTCATGTTCGTGCTGCTGTTTATTCCCACTATATTAGGCTTAGTGTATTACTAGTTGATGTTTTTCTTAGTTAGTTCTCGATGTTATTACTGTTTTTCTCTTTCATTTGTTGTTGGATGTAACTGGGACCTCGTGTACATAATCTCGTTTTCATCTCATGTACCACATGCGGTGCAAATGACAATAAAGACTCTCTGACTCTGACTCTGACTCTGAATATCACGACCTCAAAGAGGTGTTTAACAAGTCCAGAGCCACCGCCCTGCCTCCTCACCGTCCTTATGACTGCCCTATAGACTTACTTCCCGGCTCCACTCCCCCCAGGGGCGCTCTCTACTCTCTTTCTGCTCCGGAACAAGTAACTATGAGGGACTACATCAGGGAGTCCCTCCAGGCGGGCATCATTCGGCCATCTGTCTCTCCAGCCGGGGCGGGATTCTTTTTTGTTGGCAAAAAGGATGGATCACTCCGTCCTTGTATAGATTACAGAGGTCTCAATAAGATTACTGTTAAGAACAGATACCCTCTACCGCTCATGAACTCTGCTTTTGACCTTCTACAAGGAGCCAACCTGTTCACAAAGTTAGACCTACGCAATGCATATCATCTTGTTCGCATTCGTGAGGGGGATGAGTGGAAAACCGCTTTCAACACCCCCACCGGTCATTATGAGTACTTAGTCATGCCTTTTGGACTAACCAATGCCCCCGCCGTGTTTCAGAACTTGGTGAATGACATTCTGAGAGACATGATTAATCGGTTTGTTTTTGTTTATTTAGATGACATTTTAATTTTTTCAAAAGATCTTGCCACACACCGACAACAGGTACGGGCCGTTCTCACTCGGCTACTACAGAATGGTCTCTATGTCAAAGCTGAGAAGTGTGATTTTCATGTTTCCACCACCTCATTCTTGGGTTTTGTTATTTCTCCTAATAAGATGGAGATGGACCAAAGCAAGATTACAGCTGTCTTGGACTGGCCTGTCCCCAGAGACCGTAAACAGCTCCAACGGTTTCTGGGGTTTGCTAACTTTTATAGACGTTTTATCAAGGGTTACAGTCAAATCTCCAAACCCCTTCATGCTCTCACATCTACTAAGACACGTTTCTTTTGGACTCCACTCGCCGATGAGGCTTTTTCCACACTCAAATCTCTGTTTTCTTCCGCTCCCGTCCTCCAGGCCCCCAACCCTGATGAACCTTTTGTTGTGGAGGTTGACGCCTCTAGTACAGGGGTGGGGGCTGTTCTCAGCCAACGTAGCCAAGAGGGCCGTCTTCACCCCTGTGCTTTCTTCTCTAGGAGTCTCTCGTCAGCCGAACGAAACTATGACGTAGGCGATCGGGAGCTGTTGGCTGTCAAATTGGCTCTGGAGGAGTGGCGCCACTGGCTGGAGGGCTCAAGGTTTCCTTTCCTAGTGTGGACTGACCACAAGAACTTAGAGTATCTCCAGTCAGCTCGCCGCTTAAACCCCCGCCAGGCCAGGTGGGCACTTTTTTTCTCCCGGTTTAATTTCACCCTGTCCTATCGTCCGGGCGAGAAGAACGTTAAACCTGACGCTCTGTCTCGTATTTCTGAGGGCGACTCTCCTTCCCTTGGGGTTGAGAAGGACTACATCCTCCCAGAGTCTACCCGTCTAGCTACCACCCGCTTAGAATCTGACCTGAAACGTCTCAACCAATCACTTCCTCCACCTCCTGAATGTCCGAGGGATCGTCTTTATGTCCCTCCTGATTGGGTCAGGAAGGTGTTGGAGTTTGGTCATAGCTCTCGTCTCTTCTGTCACCCGGGCCTAACCAAGACCCTCGCTTTGGTCCGGTCCCTGTTCTGGTGGGAGACCCTGTCCAAGGATGTTGATACCTTTGTACGTTCTTGTCCCGCCTGTTCCCAGTCCAAAACCTCTAGGCGTCCCCCCTCTGGACTTCTTCGTCCTCTTCCCTGTCCTTCTCGTCCCTGGTCCCACATTGGTATGGACTTTGTCACTGGTCTCCCCAACTCAGAAGGCTACACGGTCATTCTCACCATTGTAGATCGTTTCTCCAAGATGACTCATCTTGTACCCCTTAAGAAACTACCGTCTTCTAAGGACTTAGCCCACATCATGGCCCGTGAAGTTTACAGACTTCACGGGCTCCCTCTTAACATTGTTTCTGACAGGGGCCCTCAGTTTGTCTCTCTCTTCTGGAGGGAGTTCTGTAGCCTGCTTGGGATTTCCGTCAATCTCTCTTCTGGCTTCCATCCTGAGACTGACGGCCAGGCTGAGAGGGCTAACCAGGAGGTGGAGGGTAAGCTTAGACTCCTTTGCCAGCAGGACCCTGAAAAGTGGTCCTCCGCTCTCCCCTGGGTGGAACATGCCATTAATACTCTCCCTTCCTCGGCCACTGGTCTTTCCCCCTTTTACGTTGTGTTCGGTTATCAACCCCCTGTCTTTTCTGTTCAGGAACGTGACGCTGCTGTCCCTTCTGCCCATCTAGCGGCCCTCAGGTGCCAGAGGGTCTGGAGGAGAGCCAGACGGGCCTTGCTCAAAACTACGGCGGTCTATATTAGAAAAGCCGACCGCCGCAGGACCCCTCAACCCGACTACAAGGTGGGTCAGAAGGTCTGGCTCTCCACCAAGAATCTCCCCCTCAAGGCACAGTCCCGTAAGCTTGCCCCCCGTTTTATCGGTCCTTTTCCCATTTCCAAAATCATCAACCCCGTTTCTGTTCGTGTCTCCCTGCCCAAGTCCTTCCGTGTCCACCCCACGTTTCATGTTTCCTGTGTCAAGCCTGTGGTAACCTCTGGTTTTCACCCCCCTGTTCGGTCCCCTCCTCCTGCCCGCCTTATCGACGGGTCCCCCGCCTATACTGTCCGTCGCCTCCTCCGTTCTAGACGGAGGGGCCGCGGCCTCCAGTACCTGGTTGACTGGGAGGGGTATGGCCCGGAGGAGCGGTCCTGGGTTCCCTCCCGCCATGTTTTGGACAGGTCCCTCATCTCTAGCTTTCACAGGCTCCATCCGGACCAACCAGGTGGGACGCCAGGAGGCGTCCCTTGAGGTGGGGATATGTCACGATTCACGCCTGTTAGGTTAGATTTTAACACCACTCTGTACACTGCTTGTTGCTTCTGGATTCTGTTCTGTCTCCTGTCGGTGTGTGGGTTTAGGTTTGTCTTCATTTTGAAACCGGTTTGTCCTCACCGCTGCGCTGATTAGTTTCAAATCAGCTGCACCTGCTGCTACACCCTTTATAAGCCAGACTCTCACACCAGGTATTTGCCAGATAGTCGAAAACTGTTCACAGCAAGTAGTTATCCCGCGCCCGTTTCTGTCCCTCTTCCTGTTTCATGTATCCTCGCCTCATTGATTTCCTGGTTCTGACGTCTCGCCTGCCTGCACACCTGCCTCTGCCTTCTCCCTCTCGGACTGTCGTTTGCTGGATTAATGTGACTGACCCTGGATCGCCTGACTTCGTCTCATCGCCTGCCCCTATTTGGATCATCTGCTCTCCTGCGTCCTGGTGTGTTCCTTCATCTGCTGGATTACGTCACGCCTCGCTGCGGCCGGCTGTTTTCCTTCACCGGCATCAGCCCCTCCCCGCAGTGGACCTGATCAGCTGGAGTTTCTCCCCGCTGGACCTGATCAGCTGGAGTTTCTCCCCGCTGGACCTGATCAGCTGGAGTTTCTCCCCACTCGGAAAACCCATCCATCTGTGAAACGACTCGTTCCAGCCAGTGGTCCCTGATCGACACCAGAGCCAATCAGAGCAGAACAAAGAAAATAAAAACTTTGATTTAATTGTCTAAACTTTTGTGGTGATTTTGGTCCGGTCATTTTGGGTTCGTGACATGACCTGCAATAACCAGCCAATAAAAACAGAGTTTGTAACCAGCCAATAAAAACAGAGCTTGAATTTGAATCAGCCAATAAAAACAGAGCTTGAATTTAAATGTCAGCAGAGCAAGGGGGCAGAGCCATATATGGCTCTGAGGGGGAGGGATCAGAATGCTTTGCCTGTTGAAAATACTTCTAAGTTCTGTGCTCTACAGAAAGTTACACATAGCACCTTTAAGTCTCGAGCCATGTTTGACACTGTAAGATTTTTGGTACTTGTGCAAACTGAGTAGAGAGCGGGAATGCACAGGATGTGATGCGGAAACAGGAAACAAGAAAATAAAAGCTTCTCCGCCAAAATAAAATACAATTCAGAAACCAAGAAAAACAAATATCTGTACATAGAAAATGAGGATGGATATGGGGTGAAATATAAACATTTTTTACACACTTGCTACACACGTTTGCACATTAGGTAAATGTACAAAATTTGCAGTGCCGTCTAATGACCCGGCATGGTAACTACAGCAGATTCATGAGGGCAGGGGTTCCAGCGGATGCATGTAAACACAGAATTAGTCCGGGTCAACGCAGATCTTTTCCTCTAATTAACATACGCAAAAACCTACGTTTCCCCCCCACGTGTCCGTGTAAACAGGGCCCTAGCAGAGTGCTGTACGAATGAGTAAATGAGGACACAGATTGTAGTGTAAAGAGCTTTGAGTGTCTTGATAAGATAGAAAGGTGCTATGTAAGTACAGTACATTTGCAGTCTGTTTACAATGAATCACTCAGCCCTCTGTGAATAGCAAGTGGTCATCAAGGTCGTTTGACTGATGGTCCTCTTTTTTAAAATTTTATATATCCAAGTAGTCATTGAGACTCGAGAACTCATTTTCAAGAGAGACCTGTGCAGATGGGTTAAGGGTCTTGCTCAGGGGCCCAGAGTGGGGTGAATGAGGGTGGAGGCAGCTGTGTTTCACCTTTTTCCACCCACATTTTTTGTTGTTGTCGGTACCGGGGGTTTGATCCGGCGATCTTCCGATCACAGGCCCACCGTCTAACCACTGTGCCACCACTCCCCCATTTTGCATGTGAACAACTGTTTTGGGTGTCACCAGCAAAATGGATCCACTATGAGAAGATGTTGCTTGTTGTAGCTTCTCAGAATGAAGAAGTCTTTTGGATAAAATATGAAACGTTTCAACAAACAAGAATCCATCCAGATGATGACTCAACCTTGTTAGATTTATGTATTGATCATGCATCAGGATACTCCTTCAAGAAAGCTTTATTTCATAATATTTTCACAGAACGTTATTTCAGATGAACTGGACTATTTATTTATTCATTCACACTTGTGAAAGTTGACATTTATTTTAATTTTTTTAATTTCATGGGTTTTATTTTGAAAATACTTTGTTATACGTACTCGTCTCTAGATTTTTCCGGTGAGTTATTTTGAAAGATTGAACCGGAAATGGGATGTAAAATGAACCCGCCTTATGCGGCTGGTGCTGAGGAGAGAGGTCTCCTCCGGCTGCTGCTTGCTGTTACAGAGAGGCTGAGTGCTGTTTGGAGGGACAGTGATGGTGTTGTTCTAGTGATGGTGTTGTTGTAGTCGTGACACGGTTGTTCACACCGTCAACTCTCCGTTTTGTGGCTGTCGCGGACATCTCGACATCCGGATCTCAGGATGGTGGATTTGGCCCACAGTGCAGCCACAGTGTCGCCCGGACTCTGCAGACACGGACAGCCAGGCTCCGGCTCCACTAATAACGGGAGGAAACCGTCCAAAAAGTCGCGAACGAAACGAAGCAAACGAGGCAGAAGAAGAAGGAACAAAAGAAACAGAAACAACAAAACACCGCCACCGTTTTTACCACCGGAGGTACGATCTACATCCAACCGGCTAATGGCTGCTAGCTAGCGATGCACCACAGCCCAGCTAGTTCCACTTAGTTAAAGTTTGACTATAAACACCTGAAACATGTCAAGAACAACTCTTACTGTGCATTCCAAACGTCATTCCTTCAAACCAAGCATTTAGAAGCATCACGCGTCATGTTTACCACGCATTTCCAACAAAGTGACAACAGCTCCGTATAACAGGCTGATGATGATGAGCTGTTAGCCAAAGCTAGACGTACTAAAATAAAATAAAAATTCCCTTCAAATCTTTATTTATAACTTTGCATCAATACAACAATTTAGAATAAACACTAATAAACATTTGTTTTTATATTACAATCACAATAAACATTTGTTTTTATATTAAAGGGGACCTCAGATGGGTTTTTTAAATTTTTATGATATGTCTGTGTGCTATCCAGACCCTGTTCATTCAATTTAATACACAAAATAATTCTTAGATAATAAATTATACTCTTTTTAATTCTGCCATTTCTAACTTCCGTTCTAAACGACCGGTTTATGATAATGAGCTCTGAAGTCCACGCCGTCAAAACTCTGTTTACATTAACTCCGCCCTCTGTAACAGCCAGTATCTCTATGTTGTTGTTTTAAAATTAGCTCTTTTTTATTACTCATTTGACTTACTGTTAGTGCTAGCTTAAAGGTATTGTGACATGATTTTGTAAATTTGAATATTTGTCAGAACATAGATATCTTATATCATTGAGCTCTGTTCGTTTTTGCAAAATAAATTATAAATATATTAAAATTTAATTCTAATTTTTTCTCTGGTACTTGCTGGGATACACCCCTAAAATTCCGCGCATTCCTGCAATACGTCATCAGTGTGACGTGACACATCAGTGTGACGTGACAACGGGAAGAAGGCAAAGCCTTGCCTGTTTGTTAGGTGTGTTAACTGCTTGCCATACAGATTCATTTCCTGAAGGATCGCCTCTTTTATTTGTGTAACTTGAAAAATGCCGTCACGTTGTAGCGCATTTGTGTGTTCTAATATCAGCAGTGAACAAGTGATTCTTCACAAATTTCCAAAAGATGACAAACTTCGACAAGAATGGACCAGACAAGGACCGGTGGGTTCCAGGAGTCGTATGTCTGCAGCGACCATTTCACTGCCGATTGTTTTCAGCACCTGGTATAAAAGAATCTTTAGGATTACCAGTAAGATTCAGAAGACTTTTAAAACCGGATGCTATTCCTACTATTTTTAAAAGAAAATCTACAGAAGAAAGTCCCAGGAGCTACCATGTCGAAACAACGCAGGGACCATCGGAAGACTGTCCAGGAGATGAGTAAGTCTTTGTGTAAACATAATCGGAGGTGTGTAGTGTTTTAGATTATAAACTATATATTTTACGTGAGTTCATGTTGTTTTACTTTATACACTGTGAGTGTATAAAGCCAATTATCACGGCAGATTATTTATGTTCGCTGCTAACAAGCTAGCCGAATCAGTAGCACACACACTTTTCTAATGATGTATTTTTAAATTATGTCTGCGCGATCAGGTAACATCTGTAGTTTCTTTTTATTCGGGGAGGGATATTAATGAGAGTTTTAGATGATTTACTGTCTTAAAATGATATATCGCTGACGCGACCGGTAATAAGCCGAGATGCAGCTAACACACTAGCCGAGATACAGGCCACGTTGCTATTTATGTATTTTTAAATTATGTCAGCGCGATCAGGTAACATCTGTAGTTTCTTTTTATTCGGGGAGGGATATTAATGAGAGTTTTGGATGATTTACTGTCTTAAAATGATATATCGCTGACGCGACCGGTAATAAGCCGAGATAGCAGCTAACAAACATTAGCCGAGAGCCCGGAGCAAACACGTTGCTAATGATGTATTTTTAAATTATGTCTGCGCGATCAGGTAACATCTGTAGTTTCTTTTTATTCGGGGAGAGTCTATTAATGAGAGTTTTGGATGATTTACTGTCTTAAAATGATATATCGCTGACGCGACCGGTAATAAGCCGAGATGCAGCTAACACACTAGCCGAGATACAGGCCACGTTGCTATTTATGTATTTTTAAATTATGTCAGCGCGATCAGGTAACATCTGTAGTTTCTTTTTATTCGGGGAGGGATATTAATGAGAGTTTTGGATGATTTACTGTCTTAAAATGATATATCGCTGACGCGACCGGTAATAAGCCGAGATGCAGCTAACACACTAGCCGAGATACAGGCCACGTTGCTATTTATGTATTTTTAAATTATGTCAGCGCGATCAGGTAACATCTGTAGTTTCTTTTTATTCGGGGAGGGATATTAATGAGAGTTTTGGATGATTTACTGTCTTAAAATGATATATCGCTGACGCGACCGGTAATAAGCCGAGATAGCAGCTAACAAACATTAGCCGAGAGCCCGGAGCAAACACGTTGCTATGTATGTATTTTTAAATTATGTCTGCGCCATCAGGTAACATCTCGTTTCTTTTTATTCGGGGAGGGTTTATTAATGAGAGTTTTGGAAGATTTACTGTCTTAAAATGATATATCTCAGACGTGACCGGTGTCAGGGACTCTTGTTAGCCAAGATAGCTTCTAAAAAAAATTAGCCGAGAGCCCGGAGCAAACACGTTGCTATGTATGTATTTTTAAATTATGTCTGCGCCATCAGGTAACATCTGTAATTTTTTTATTCAGGGAGTGTTTATTAATGAGAGTTTTGGAAGATTTACTGTCTCAAAATGATATCTCAGACGCGATAGGACATGCTCCGCCATTATTATTTAAATGCACGTTGGAGCGTGCCTTCCCGTTGTCACGTCAAGATGACGTTTTGCGGAAATGCGCAGATTTTTAGGGGCGTATCCCAGAGAAAAAAACTACCATAACTTGGAATAAAAATTTAATATATTTATAATTTATTATGCAAAAACGACCAGAGCT
>JBBPBX010001261.1:0-26440 GCA_038048925.1 Garcialebias charrua
CAAGTTCTCTTCCACCTGTTACCTGTTCTCACCACATATCACAATGTCGTCTGCAAACATGACATGAATTGCAATATTCTAAACAATGTTTCTAAACTTGAAACACTCTAGAAGAGCACAGCATGACATGATTTCATCTCCTTGCTGTCTACCACCTGCCAGCGCTCTCGGCCACGCCCACTTCTCCGCTGCAGAGCAGAGATGACACGCTGCAGCAGGAAGCTTCTCCTGCAGCTGTGAGCTGCACAGAGGTGCAGGAGGTGCTAAATAATTTTAAATAATATATTTTAAATAAAAATGCCATGCCTATCTTGAATCAGCCAATTGTGTCATGTTCAATCTTACATTGAAAAACCGCGATAGTGAGTCCACGATAAACGAACAGTGAAGTAGCGAGGGACTACTGTAGTCTCCTTTTGTCTGTAAACTTTCTCTTGTCCCACCATTAATTTTGGATTTGCTCAAGATAATTGGACAAAACTTCATACACACATGCATCACTAGATGGACTGGTGCATACACTTCATCACCCCAGTTCCAAGGTCAAGGTTACACATCAAGGTCAACAGTTATACAGGGTCTTTGCATGTCCGAGCCATTGTTCTAGAATGTTGTATTGTTGTGTAATATATAAATAAATATAATGTTTAGTTTGTTGACGGACATATAATGTGCTGTATGCTGTTCTCTTATTTCATATTAACATTATGTGTGGAATTTCTAAAGTAAAGTTGCAATAAAAACTCCCCAAACTGAAAATAAAATGTTGATAATATTTTAACACCACAAGAAAATAAAAGAGCTTGGCAAAGCAGTTTTTATGGTGACAGAAACCAATATGAATTAAACAGGCTGGCTTTAGTTATGAGTAAAACATAAAACCTGCCTAAATAAAGTTTGGATGAAAAGTAAACATGGCTTATGAGGGGCTGGTCTCAGCACCATCTGGGCACTGTGCACACTTTGTTCATGCTCCCTGAGTTCATCCACATCTTTCTGATAGACTCCAACACTTATGTACTTGCCATGTTGCTGGCCTGGTTGTTGTAAATTTAACCACAAAGTGTGAGTTTTGTTGTCTCACACAACCTTTAATTAAAACTTTTCCACAGAGACACTATTAACAGTTGAGAAACTAACATCTCTTTACGTAACTCATTCATTGATCAAATGAAAACCACCAGAAGTTTTAGTTTTCTGATGCAAACCATTAAAATATTTCTAATATATTCGGTTTTGTGTGTTCATTTACATGTCAGTATTACTTTGTGGGGTCATAAATAATACTTGTATTTTGTTTGTATTTTGTTCGCTAGGCCTTCAAGAAGAATGAAGATGCCAAAGGAAGACTGGTAGAATCCTATGAGCTCATGTTGGGCTTTTATGGCATTCGTTTGGTCAACAAGGAGACGGGCGAAGTGAAACGTGCAGAAAACTGGAAAGATCGCTTCGGAAACCTGGAGAGGTAAAATAATAATAATAATAATAATAATGAATTCAATTTATAACGCACTTTTCATTAATGAAAATCTCAAAGTGCTACAAGGTGCAACAGAATTAAATGTCAATAAAACAAGTAATAAAACAAGTAAAATCAATAACAATATCAACTAAGATCAAAAGTAGAATCATGAGGAGGTAGAGTATGCTCGGTTGAAAAGAAAGGTCTTCAAGCCGCTCTTAAAGTCAACCACAGACTGTGGGGCTCTCAGACAGTCAGGAAGAGAGTTCCACAGGCGGGGGGCAGCCACACTGAAAGCCCGGTCTCCCATGGTCCTTAATTTGGTTCTCGGAACGTGAAGGAGATTACTGTTCTGTGACCGCAGCGACCGGGTGGATGAGTATGGAATAAGAATATCCTTCAGATAATCTGGTGAAGCTCCATGTAAGCATTGATGTGTAATGAGAGCAGTTTTGTACTGAATTCTGTAGGTGACAGGAAGCCAATGAAGGTTATGGAGAATGGGCGTAATATGTTCAAATTTACGAACTCTCAACAAGATCCTTGCTGCACTGTTTTGAATATATTGAAGTTTCTGAAGGTTTTTGCCAGGGATTCCAATAAACAGGGAGTTGCAGTAGTCGAGCCTGGAGGAGACAAAAGCATGGACGAGCTTCTCAGCATCGGAAAAAGTTAGGGATGGGCGAAGTCTGGAGATGTTTCGAAGATGGAAGAAGCAAGTTTTAAACAGAAGCTTAATGTGATTTTCAAATGTAAGATTGGAGTCCATTTTTATTCCAAGATTAGTAACAGAGGTGGAGAGGGGGATGTCTTGTCCAGAAAAGGAAAGTGTTGTTATAGGAGATGTTTGTACCTGGTGAGGGGTGCCAATCAGTATGGCCTCAGTCTTGGAGCAGTTTAATTGAAGAAAGTTCTGATTCATCCATGCCCTAATTGCCTCCAGGCAGGCAGAGAGGGCAGTGAGTGAAGATGGAGATGACAAGGTGGAAGATGAGGATGCTCCAGTCCTGATGTAAAGCTGTGTATCGTCGGCATAACATAAAATAATCGTTGCACCTTCAAAGTTATTTGTTTTGTTTTTTGTAATTACTGCTTGAACCATCTGATCTTTTGCAGGAATATGCACAACAACCTGAGGATCACTCGCATCCTGAAGAGTCTCGGGGAGCTTGGCTTTGAGCACTATCAAGCCCCACTTGTGCGCTTCTTCCTGGAGGAGACTCTGGTCAAGAAGACGCTCAGCGGTGTTAAACGCAGTGTGCTCGACTACTTCCTGTTTGCCGTTCTGGACAGGCAAAAACGGCAGGAGCTCGTGAAATTCGCTTACCTCCACTTTGAGCCAAAGGACAAGTTTGTGTGGTGTCCAAGGAAGGTTCAGAAACAATTCAGGAAGGCAGAGAAGAGCAAAGATGGAGATGCAGCTCTGCAGCATAAGGAGGAGGGACTAGATAATAATACCAAGGCTCAGAAAGGAAACGATAAAAATAAAAGCAAACCGCCGGCGGAGCCCGCCAGACCACAGGCGGAAGACGAGCCAGTCAGAAACGGTAACGTGGAGCCAGAGTCTAATGTTGAAGTCGTGAGGAATGGAAACGACTCTCCGGACGACGATCAAGAAATGGATCAATCACGCAGTCCCGACACGACCACACGGCCTGAGCCCGACGAGCAGAAATCCACCAGCAACTCGACGGCCGCCGTCCAGGAAGCTGAGGTCATGCAGACCGACGGCGACGTGCAGACTGAAAACCCGCCAAAAAAGAAGAGGGAGGAAGACGAGGCGCTGACAGACCACCTTGCTGAGCACTCCGCCAGTGGACAGGTGAGGGTGGGAGGCGCTGCAGATAAAACCACGGGTCATCTGAGTCCATCTGTGCACACTCCCCACAAGACTTCTAAACACTCACCCTCTCCATCCTCCGAGAGGGAGGAGAAAATCCCCAGGACTGACTTCAGCCCGCAGCCGAACCCTGAAGAGGCGTCGGAGGAGGAGGTTTCTGGGACGAACGGGGTGGAGGACAACAGAGGGGTGGATGAACTGGAGAACAGGACGGAGTCTGATGATGAAATGGAGTCCAGCTCGGAACAAAATCAGACAAATTCATGAATAATCAGTGACTGGTGAAAACACCTGTGAGCTCTGCAACATAAGGACAGAATATAGTTTCCAGGCCTTATTTTTATTATATTTGTTAAGAGACTGATTTTTCTCCCTAAATAAGCTCATGAAATAATTTGTCCACCAAATACTGGACAGAAAGTGGTTTGTAAACGATCTTTTTTTTTTGTATTATGTACGGTAATTGTTTTTAATTCCCAAACAAATCTAACAAACACCAGAAGCAGCAATACGTTCAGATTTGAACAATCCATTTGGAAACGAGATGATTTTAATAATTCTTTTTAAAGTGGAGCCGTTTTTAACGCGCTTTGTTTTTAGTTTGTGTAAATGACAGATCTGGAGAAAACAACAGTGCTGGGCAGCGCTAATCCAAAAATTAGTTCCGCTATTTCTAAAGCACTTATTAATTTTATTTAGGTCCGCAATTTCAAAAGCGCTTATGTATTAGCAACGCTAGCGGACGCTAATGCTAATGCGCTAACGTGCAAATGGCGAACTACTTTTTTTAATCCAGCAGATTTGACCAGTTCGTGAAACTGTCAAGCTCAGAAAAACCTTGTGCTATAAAGTCAGCTAAGAAATATATTTTTTCTCAGCAAAGAAATAATTGTTTTTACCGTGTTTTCTTGTAAAGTCCTTCGCTTCTGTGGCCGTCGCCATTTTGAACAGGGCAAATGAGGCGCTGACGCGTCGCGTAGGCCGCTGAGAAACATCCATAAGTTCACCCTCCATGTTAAAAACTCTTCGTCTGACTCTTCGAAAACAAGCAATAAGGCTGCAGAGTAACACACTGGCTGCTAACTGCTATAGAGAGAGCGCTCTCTCTAGCCAAGAGACTGAGGGGGACGCTTTTTTGTCACGGACCACATCCGGCGCTGACAGGATATGGTCTGTTAGCAGTCGTCCGGTTGATTTAAGAGCTCGTAAATAAGTTTTTTCGTTTTTACTGATAGATAATTAGTTATTAGCGGTACTGCATTTTAAATAAAAATAGCGCAAATCCGCTTATGAATTATAAAAGTTAGTCAATCCGCTGTAACGCTGACAAATTGTTTAGGTCCGCTATAAGCGGATTAGCGCTCCCCAGCGGTCTGGCGCCCACATTTGGAAAAAAATGTCTCTGTGCATGTGTTCCCTCCGTTGCTCTCCAAACCACAACAAACTGGCTTTTTGAGTTGGTTCACATCCATCTCAGCCGTGACACCATTATGCCAAAAAATGTTCAAGCTAAATGTGAAAAATCTCATGAATGATTTAGCGTGAAATGCTAAATCAGTAAATTCATCCTTCGTTTTGAGGCTGCAGATTATGTCATTAGTGGGTCACTTGTTTTTGCGGACCTGGTTGCTCGTTTCTCACAGGATCTGGCAACGCAGCACACGATGTTGGTGAAGTTGAAACTTGTGGAACCATGGTGGGCTTGAACTCCCAGATCCCTTATTTATTCCAGCGTTTCAAGGATCTAGTGCTGCATAGATCATTAGTATTGCCACTAAAAGGCGTTAAGGTATTTCTGCATTTTGGGTTAAATTCCCTTTTATCTTCTCCGTTAAACTAAACAGCAGGATGTGATTTAACTCAAGTTAACAGTTTGATTTTATTTTAAGGTTATTGAACTAAACCTATTGCTAGTTTTGGTGTTTTCACTGGATTTGTGGGCAAAGGGAACAATGCAAATTGTTACTTGAATAATAAGTTGGTTATAATGAAGCGTGAATTTCCACAGAATACATGATGCAGGTCAAGTGAAGGTCCCCACATTGGAGATTTATTTTCTTTTTGCACTGAGAAATTAACTTTTTTTTTTTTAACTCTGTGCAGATTTTGTGTTGATGGTTTGTTTCTCTTGAATCTGCAGATTGAATGAAAAATAATGCCCAATGTTATTTAAGTTTCCCACAATGCTGCTCAGTCTGGAACTGACCCGAATGCAAATTTGGGAAGTAAGAAGGAACAACTGAACGTTTTGCCAAAAAAATAAAATGTGACGAGACTGTTTGATTGTACAATGTGCTTGGCAGGAATGAAAAGGCTTTGGCTGTAATTTTGTTTCACTGTATGTTCATTTGAAAGTGGTGCGTTCAGTGAAAATCCGCAAACCAGGGTGTTGAATCTTGTTTTTATATTTTGCACTTAATTTTTGCCAGTAATTGTTTAAGTTTCTGTATTAAAGCAGATGAAATGGTCAGAGGTTTGTTTGTCAGTTCTGCCCCTGGCTGTTGGAGCAGAATAAAGGTGTACTTTTTTCTGATTGTTTTATAAAAGTGCTTCCTGTTTAGTCCAGGGGGACTTTATGACAGTGGACACAATGGAAGGCTGTTTTCCTCTTAAAGTGCCTGAGATGGACATGAGCTGTGGTGGATGACTGTGTTTACACCTGTTGAAAGGTGGGTGTATTCTGGTGCAGTGTCCGTAAACTTTCTCCCCCGCCCTCATAACTTTGATCCCCTCAACATCCACCCATTATCTTTGCCCATTTCTTCATTTTGGGGTTGTGGGGGTCACCGGTGCCCATATCAAGCCATCACTGTGCGAGAGGCGGGGGACACCCTGGACAGGTCTCCAGTCCATCACAGGGACACGGAGACAACCAACCATTCACTCTCACCTAGGGACAATTTAGTGTCACCAATCAGCCTAACATGCGGCGGGAGTGGTGGCGTAGAGGTTGGAGAAGGTGAGCCTGTGATCAGAAGATCGCTGGTTCAACTCTCGGTACTGACATTTTTTTAAAAAAAAGTGGGGGTGTGTGATTGGTGAAGCACCACGCCTCCACCCTCATTTGCCCCACTGGGCCCTTGAGCAATAATAATTTAATTTGTAACGCACTTTTCATTAACAAAAATCTCAAAGTGCTACAAGGTGCAACTAAAATCAATGATCAAATAAAAACGTGATAAAATCAATGATAAAATAATAAAAAAAACAGTAATAATATCAACTAAAATCAGAGATAAAATCATGTGGAGGCAGAGTAGGCCTGCTTAAAAAGAAAGGTCAACCAGTGACTGGAGCTCTCAGGTAGTCGGGGAGGGAGTTCCAGAGGCGGGGGGCAGCCACACAGAATGCCCAATCTCCCATGGTCCTTAATTTGTTTCGAAGAAGGAGATTACTGTTCTGTGCTAGCCTGGTTTAAACCAGACCCTTGTCCTTCACTTCGCTTTGGACTAGGGTCTGGCATCTCTGCCATAGACAACGATTTCTCCTGGAGATTTTTGAATGGACCAATCAGAGAACAGGAGGCAGAGTTTTGTTAGTTTAGTCTGGTGAGGTCCAGGCTATTCAGATAAATTGCTCAGAAACCACTCGGTGGATATTTTTTCTGCCACCAGTGTGTAATTATATGTCTTTAATTTACTGACTGTTGGCCTAGATGAAACATTTGAGATAAAATTCGATTTTTTATCATTTATTTTCGTAGCGCACCCGAGGCTGTTTGGAAAATATCAAACCGAAACTATTTAATATCCAGCAGATTTGACCATTTCGTGAATTGATTTAGGAACTGTTAAGCTCAGGAACACTTCTGATATAACGTCAGCGGTGAAATATATTTTTTCTCAGCAGAGAAATAATAGTTTTTTACCTTGTTTTGATGAAAATTCGTTCGTGGCGGCAGCCATTTTGAATGACGACGTCAGTCGACATCGTTCAAAACTCCGCCTTCTGCTCTCTGATTGCTCAGGAACACTTCTGATATAACGTCAGCTATGAAATATATTTTTTCTCAGCAGAGAAATAATAGTTTTTTACCTTGTTTTATTGAAAATTCCTTCGTGGCGGCAGCCATTTTGAATGACGACGTCAGTCGACGTCGTTCAAAACTCCGCCTTCTGCTCTCTGATTGGTCCGAACAAAAATCTACCGGAGAAATCCTTGTGGGTGGGTGCAGTCCCAGACTGTGCAGTGAAGGGAAATGAGAATTGAGCGGAGCTGTGCAGGAAGGCGAGGGCCAGGCTAGTTCTGTGCACATAGAGTGGATGAATATGGTGCAAGAAGGTCCTTTAGATAATCTGGTGAAGTTGCACCGTGATCCTGGAGGAAGCAAGGCCCTAACCCCCACCATCTACTCCCCCGAGCACCCTAGCCAGCAGCTCTCTGCTCCACACAGAGGGCTGTGGTTGTGTCAGGAAGGACATCTGACATAAAAATACCAGTCAAGTCTTCCAGAAAGGCCCTCAGCCGGGATTTGAACGGGCGACCGCTTGCTGAGAGGTGCAGCTCTACCAACTGAGCCACCGTTCTGCACTCCCCTCAAGATAATTTAACAAATCTTCATACATATGCATCCTCACTAGGCGTGTGTGTCACACTTTTCCTCACCTCACTTAAAGGTTCAGTATGTAATTTCTGGAACACGCTGGAACTTAGGAAAATTTTGAACAGATACGTTTCTGGTCCCTCCCCCTCAGAGCCATATATGGCTCTGTTCCCCCTCGCTCAGCAGCAGCTTCCTTTGCTCCGCCTCCTCTGCATGTCCTGTCGCAGCAGCTGTGAATTTATGTGTTTATATGTTAATAAAACGTTCTAAATAAAAACATGGAGCGCTGGTCCAGCACACCAGAACACCATGAAATCAGCAGAGCCTCGGCAGCCACGTTGAACCCGAGTTTAATTCGCTCGTGACAAATTCATTCATTTCCTTATGATTTCTGTCATGGACTCAGCGAGGAGGAAGCGATCACTTGACTTTTGGCAAAAAAACAAAAGAAAAGTCCAGATCAGGGATGAAGAAGGGGAATTTAATACATTTGTGTCACATACAAAACAGTTTTGCATCGCTTTGCAATGCTTTGAACGAGAACCTGCTGCGGGCTGGGACAGGGGGGGCGTGGGTTAGGGGGTGAGAAGTGAGAAGCTCTGTTTTTATTGGCTGGTTAACGGCGGGTCACTGTGGCTTTTTAGAAATGCTTTTAGAGAAGCAAGGGGACAATAGTTTTTTTCAGAGATTACTTGTCTAAAATCAGTATGTCAGGAGATAGTGACAGACAGAGTGAAGAAATATGTTAAAAAATATATTGTTAGAAAAGTTACATACAGCTCCTTTAAGATCAAGGTCAAAGTTAAAACAAGGTCATAACTTCTGATCCGCTCAAGATAAAATTGATTAAATTCCAAGATGGCCGCGCTCAGACCAGTAGCAGCTTCATGGGCTCCCAGAACATTCCCAGTTTTTAGTAGTTTTAATAGTGTTTTTGTACCTGACTCTGCGCGTTTTTTGCGGGTGAATTATAGCCGAACTGAGCTGTTGAGAATTGGAGCGGATTTACCACAAGGCACAGCTGAAATCAGCAACGAACTCAAATCAGAGCTCGGAAGATTGGATCTGCTTAGATCATCTTTCTGGAAGCAGATGCGCGGAGGAAAGAAAAGAAAGCGGTGCTCTCGAGGGAAAAAACGTGGCTGTCGAGCAGGAATCATGACGAGACTACGAGCAGACGCTAAAACCGGTAAACCCCCGATGCCGGCTTTATTTCTGTCCAATGTGCGTTCGCTCGACAACAAGATGGACCTGCTTCGTCTGAGAGTAACAACGTCGGAGGAGATGAGGAGATGTTCGGTGCTTTGTCTCACGGAAACATGGATCAATGAAGACACTCCTGACTCTGTTTACGAGTTGGATAATAAACTATTTTTCAGAACGGACCGGTGCATCGAGACTACGGGGAAAACGCGAGGTGGAGGTGTCTGCATTTACGTTAACAAAGACTGGTGCACGAACTGTGCCGTTATCAGCAGGATCTGCTCAGCTGCTGTGGAGCTTTTAACAATAAGATGTCGGCCACATTATCTTCCCCGCGACTATTCAGCGATAATAATAAGCAATGTTTACATACCCCCCGATGCTAATGCTAAAGTCGCCCAGGAAGAAATTCATGAGTTACTCACCTCGCTGCAGTGTAAATATCCTGAGGGGTTTTTCATTGTTTCCGGGGACTTCAATCACGTGGATTTACGTGTCATCCTTCCAACCTTCAATCAGCACGTTTTCACAGAAACACGAGGAAATAAGACATTAGACCAGGTCTACACGAATGTGAAGGGGGCGTACACGGCGAAGCCACGCCCACCGATCGGGGCTTCCGACCATCGCTCCCTGCTATTGGTCCCTAGACAGCTCCCCCCACTCCGACGTTCGATGCCAGAACAAAGAGTGATAACATCGTGGCGCCAAGATAGTTCCCCCATGCTAAGAGACTGCTTTGAAAACACAAACTGGTCTGTCTTCAAAGAGGCAGCTACGAATGGAAATTCAATTGACCTGGAGCTTTATGCTTCCTCTGTCCTGGGTTACATCAGTACATGTGCTGAAAATGTATCCATAAGAAAGTGTGTTAAATTTTACCCCAATCAAAAACCCTGGCTAAATAAGGATGTCCGCACCCTGCTGGCAGCCAGGGACACTGCATTCAAGTCTAAAGATACTGAGGAGTTGAGAAAGTGCAGGAGAGAACTGGATGATGGCATAAAGAAGGCCAAAGCCGCGTATGCACAGAGGATCGAGGGACAGTTCACCTCACATGATCCTAGGAGCATGTGGCAGGGCATCAAATGCTTAACAGACTACAAGGGCAAAAGCAAACAATGCCCCAGGGACCCATCCCTGCCTGATGCCCTCAATAAGTTTTATGCACGTTTTGATGATCCAAACAGACCAACTAGCACCAGGCTCACCTCATCACCAGACGAGGAGCACCTCAAAGTGACCGCAGCAGAAGTGAGAGGCAGTCTCAGAAGGATCAACCCTCATAAAGCTACGGGTCCAGACAACATCCCAGGGAAAGTTCTGAAGGAATGTGCGGACCAGCTCTGTGAGGTGCTGGCTGACATCTTCACCACCTCACTTGCACTGGAGTCAGTTCCCACCTGCCTGAAGACCGCCACCATCATCCCAGTCCCAAAAAGCTCCACAGTGACTGGTCTGAATGACTACAGACCGGTGGCTCTCACCCCGATAGTCGCTAAATGTTTTGAGAAACTGGTCATGTCCCACATCAAGACAGCCGTCAACATCAATGAGGACCCTCATCAATATGCATACCGTGAGAACCGATCAACAGAGGACGCCATCTCCTCCGTGGTCCACACTGCTCTCACCCACCTGGATCAGAAGGACTCATACGTGCGTCTGCTCTTTGTGGACTTCACATCTGCCTTCAACACCATGATCCCCCAAACTCTGATAGACAAACTATCCACACTTGGACTAAGCCCCTCTATTTGTAACTGGGTCTTAGACTTCTTAACAGACAGACCACAGTCCGTGAAGATCCACAACTTCTCCTCCTCCACCATCACCCTCAGCACTGGCTCTCCTCAGGGATGTGTGCTGAGCCCTCTTCTGTTCACTCTGCTCACATATGATTGTACAGCCACACATCCAGGCTGTCATATTGTTAAGTTTGCAGATGATACAGCTGTGGTGGGATGCATCACAGATAATGATGAATCCAGCTACAGACAGGAGGTGGAACATCTGGAGAGCTGGTGCAAAGAGAACAACCTTCACATGAATGTGAAGAAGACGAAGGAGATGATTGTGGACTTCAGAAGGAACAAACACACCCACACCCCACTGTATATAGGTGGATCTGCGGTGGAGGTGGTCTCCAGCTACAAATACCTGGGTGTACACATGAATGATAACCTCAGCTGGAGCAACAACACCACCAGCCTGATCAAGAAAGGTCATCAGAGACTCTACTTCCTCAGACGGCTGAGACGAGCCGGTCTGAGAAGCCCAGTCCTCACCTCGTTCTACAGGTGTGCAGTGGAGAGCGTCCTGTGCTCCAGCATCAACGTGTGGCATGGAGGCTGCACAGTTGCAGAGAGAAAAGCTCTGCAGAGAGTGGTGAAGGCTGCACAGAAGTCTGTGGGAGTCAGTCTCCCCACCATCACAGACATTTACACCTCCAGATGCAGAAAAAGAGCCACCTGCATCATGAAAGACCTCACTCACCCAGCACACTCACTCTTTGCACCACTCCCCTCGGGACGGAGGTTGAGGAGCATCAAATGTAGAACCACTAGACTGAGAAACAGCTTCTACCCTGAGGCTGTCAGACTCATGAATAAATAAATAATAAGAATAAACACTGCAAAATGTCACATCATACTGATACTGATCTGTTTCTTGTTGCTGCGTTCATCTGTGACCATCTGCTCATGTTCGTGCTGCTGTTTATAATGATGTTTTTCTACTACATTAGGGCTTAGTGTATTACTAGCTGATGTGATGTCTCTCTTAGTTAATCCTAGATGTTATTATTGTATTTCTCTTGCATTTGTTGTTGGATGTAACTGGGACCCTGTGTACATAATCTCGTTTTCAACACATGTACTACATGCGGTGCAAATGACAATAAATTCTCTCTGACTCTCTGACTCTGACTCTGATAATTTCAAGGAACTTGATACACATTTGTACTACTAGACAGCATGTTGCTTAATCTTTTCATCACCCCATCTCTAAGGTCAAGGTCACACAAAGGTCATAGGTCTGGGCTGTTACAGATTTCTGTATAATCGTTTGTTGACGTGTATAATGTGCTGGGCTCAGTTTCCTTTGCTGCAGCGCTTTGTAGAAACCCTTAGAGAAATGTGTTCAGTCCTAAACCAAGTGAGCTTGATTCTAAGATGTGGATTGAAGCATTTAGGATTTTTGAGCCCGTATTGCTTTAATAGTTAAACTTTGCTATTTCTTTTCTTCGTTGCCAAGATACTCTAGTATGAACAACAGTGTGTGTTGGGTAACAGATTTGTCCAATTGCGAAAATCCACTCAAGCAGCAAACAGAGAGGTTTTATTGTCATTTCAGCTACATACAAGTACAAATTGAAACAAAGCAGCGTTCCTCCAGAATCACGGTGCAACACAGATAATTAAGTGCAAAAACAACACAGTGCAGATACACAACAGAACAATAAATACAGACCTTTAATCTAGATGAGTAATTTTCAGTTTCTTCGTTCATTAGAACTATCAGACACAATAAGCTCCATGTTCATTCATTCAACCTTTATTTAGACAGGTTAGTCCCATTGAGCCTCAGGGACTCATTTACAAGAGAGACCTGATTTTAACAAAGAGTGATGACAACAGTGGACAACAACAATAGACGATCATAAAAGAGGCGTACAATTTTAAATTTATTTTAACAAATTAAAATAAAATGGCAACCTAAAGGATGGTCAAAAGGAAAAAGTAGTGAAAAAAAACCAGCTAGATTATAAGGGGGTGTAGAAAACTAAACAGCTTCCAACAGATTCTTAAAGCCATTTAGAGAAGTCAAGGTCAAGAGCTTCAGATCTTTTTGTAAAATATTCCAGGAAACAGGAGCAGAGCAGACTAGGAGAAGGCCCTTTTCCAAGTTCAGTCCTCACTGACGGAACACTGCAGGTAATCATGTCCTGAGAGCGCACGCTGTAGCTGCACTCACGCAAAGACATGTAGGAGGAGATGTATGAAGGCAGCAGACCAAGAAGTGATTTAAAGATGAAAATGTACCAGTGGAAGAGTCTGCGTGAAGTTAATGATGTCCAGTTAACCAGTGAATACAGGGTGCAGTGGTGGGTATGATAATCACAGCCAGTTATGAATCTTAGTGCACCATGATAGACAACATCCAACATCTGCAGGGTGCTTGTAGGAGCATTCATGTACAAACCGGATTCCAAAAAAGTTGGGACACTAAACAAATTACAAATAAAAACTGAATGCAATGATGTGGAGATGGCAAATGTCAATATTTTATTCATAATAGAACATAGATGACAGATCAAAAGTTTAATCTGAATACCGTAAATGAAAATTTTAAAGGAAAAATATGTTGATTCAAATTTCACAGTGTCAACAAATCCCAAAAAAGTTGGGACAAGTAGCAATAAGTGGCTGGAAAAAGGAAATTGAGCATATAACGAACAGCTGGAAGACCAATTAACACTAATTAGGTCAATTGACAACATGATTGGTATAAAAAGAGCTTCTCAGAGTGTCAGTGTCTCTCAGAAGCCAAGATGGTAAGAGGATCACCAATTCCACCATTGTTGTGCAGAAAGATAGTGCAGCAATACCAGAATGGTGTTACCCAGCGTAAAATAGCAAAGACTTTTAAGTTATCATCATCAACCGTGCATAACATCATCAAAAGATTCAGAGAATCTGGAACAATCGCTGTGCGTAAGGGTCAAGGCCGTAAAACTCTACTGGATGCTCGTGATCTCCGGGCCCTTAAACGTCACTGCACCTCAAACAGGAATGCCACTGTCAAGGAAATAACAGAATGGGCTCAGGAATACTTCCAGAAAGCATTGTCAGTGAACACAATCCACCGTGCCATCCGCCGTTGCCAGCTGAAACTCTACAGTGCAAAGAGGAAGCCATTTCTAAGCAAGCTCCACAAGCTCAGACGTTTGCACTGGGCCAGGGGTCATTTAAAATGGAGTGTGGCAAAATGGAAGACTGTTCTGTGTCAGATGAGTCACGATTTGAAGTTCTTTATGGAACACTGGGACGCCATGTCATCCGGACCAGAGAGGACAAGGATAGCCCAAGTTGTTATCAACGCTCCGTTCAGAAGCCTGCATCACTGATGGTATGGGGTTGCATGAGCGCTTGTGGCATGGGCAGCTTGCATGTCTGGAAAGGCACCATTAATGCAGAGAACTATGTTCAGGTTCTAGAACAACATATGCTCCATCTAGACGTCATCTCTTTCAGGGAAGACCCTGCATTTTTCAACAAGATAATGCCAGACCACATTCTGCAGCAATCACAACATCATGGCTACGTAGGAGAAGGATCCGGGTACTGAAATGTCCAGCCTGCAGTCCAGATCTTTCACCTATAGAGAACATTTGGTGCATCATAAAGAGGAAGGTGCGACAAAGAAGGCCCAAGACGATTGAACAGTTAGAGGCCTGTATTAGACATGAATGGGAGAGCATTCCTATTTCTAAACTTGAGAAACTGGTCTCCTCTGTCCCCAGACGTCTGTTGAGTGTTGTAAGAAGAAGGGGGGATGCCACACAGTGGTAAAAATGGACTTGTCCCAACTTTTTGGGATTTGTTGATGCCATGAAATTTTGAAACAACATATTTTCCCTTAAAATGATACATTCTCTCAGTTTAAACTTTTGATCTGTGATTTGTGTTCTATTCTGAATAAAATATTAGATGTTGGCACCTCCACATCATTGCATTTAGTTTTTATTCACAATTTGTTTAGCGTCCCAACTTTTTTGGAATCCGGTTTGTAGATAATGTCACTGTAATCACTGGGGGAAGGAAAGTCACAGTTACAAGGTGTTTCCTAGCATTCAGAGTTAGACGGGATCTGTTTCTGAAAAACAAACCCAGTTTAACTTTCAGTTTCTTTACTGAGTTTTCCACGTGGAGTTTAAAAGAGAGATGCAAATCGACCAGGATATCAAATATTTATAGGAATCAACCAACTCAAGGACACCATTTGAGGATAAAATCAGAGGAAGAACTGCTGGGACCGACTTCCTGTTTGGAAAAAAGCATCCCTTTGGTTTTATCAGCATTTAAGACAAGTTCGAGACTGAACAAATTTGACGATGATATTGAAGGCACATTGCAAAAGTTGGAAAACCTTAGCAACTGTTTTAGCTCGACCATAATAATAATAATAATGAATTCAATTTATAACGCACTTTTCATTAATGAAAATCTCAAAGTGCTAGAAGTAAACAACTGTTTTAACAGAATTTGCTGCATTCTGGGAAGTGTGGTTCTAATACCGTTCTTCCTGACTCCAAGATTATAGCAGACGACACACATCCCCTAAGATCCTCATTTGATCTGCTTCCTTCAGGGCGAAGGTACGGCCTTCCTTTATTCTCAAGAAACCGAACAAAATTTTCTTTCATACCACAAGCAATTAAATCAATAAATAATACGTACTAAGGTATCATGAATTACTGAGCACAAACGTCTTTGCTGTAATGATGGACGTAAATGTCATGTTTGTATAAGTACTGTATGTCCTTTATGCCTGCTAACAATGTTGCAAACTAATTTCCCTACGGGGACAAATAAAACTATCGATCGATCGATCGATCGATCGATAGATAGATAGATAGATAGATAGATAGATAGATAGATAGATAGATAGATAGATAGATAGATAGATAGATAGATAGATAGATAGATAGATAGATAGATAGATAGATAGATAGATAGATAGATAGATAGATAGATAGATAGATAGATAGATAGATAGATAGATAGATAGATAGATAGATAGATAGATAGATAGATAGATAGATAGATAGATAGATAGATAGATAGATAGATAGATAGATAGATAGATAGATAGATAGATAGATAGATAGATAGATAGATAGATAGATAGATAGATAGATAGATAGATAGATAGATAGATAGATAGATAGATAGATAGATAGATAGATAGATAGATAGATAGATAGATAGATAGATAGATAGATAGATAGATAGATAGATAGATAGATAGATAGATAGATAGATAGATAGATAGATAGATAGATAGATACTGTAGATAGATATAGATTGGGGGCGGCCGTGGCGTAGTGGTAATGGCAGTCGTCCCCCAATCGGAAGGTTGGAGGTTTGAATCCCGGTTCCCCACATCATGTGTCGTTGTGTCCCTGGGCAAGACACTCAACCCTGTTGCTCCCGGTAGGACTGGAAGGCCTTGCATGGCAGTCGCCGCTACCGGTGTATGAATGCGTGTATGAATGGGTGGATGGTTGGTATTGTAAAGTGCTTTGGGGCTCCTCACAGGGGGCTGGAAAGCGCTATATAAATAAGCTCCATTTACCATCTCTATTCAGTTTGTTTCTTGTGAGTAGAGAAGAGCATCTTTTTAACTTCAAATATCAGCTGTACCTTCAAATGTTCCTTAAGAGAGTTTTCTTCATCTTTGGTCTCTCTTTTTAATTGGTCAGTTTTTTTTTTTATCCCTATTAGCTCTGCCCACTTTCTTGGTGTCCCAATTTGTTTCTCCTCTGCATACAGCCTCCCCCTCCATCCTCACCAGACCCTCACCTCACTGTGCAGAGAGCTCCACTGAGATCAGCCCCTTCTGCTGGAGACCAGTTGATCAGGGAGTGAAGAGAGAGCCATTCAGGGGCTACGAGCTGCGAGGCGAAGGAAGTGGATGCTGGAGGGGGGGCAGTGAGACAGGACTGAACGTGGAACTGGGGATTTCATCTTTGTTTCTGCCTAAAACCAGGGAGCTATGACGACGTGCTCTGCTCTTTGGGTGCTCCTGCTGTGCCAGCTTTTGTCATCCTCCTCAGCTCAGGTAAGGCCGCATCCATCATTGCATGTCATCCCAGCAGTGATGGAGTAATATGAACAGCAGGCCCAGCTTACAGCAATAATCAGAACCTCTGAGATGATGATGATGGCAGTTGCTGCTTTGAACTCGAGGCCTGCCATTCAAACTTTGCCTCTTCTCACTGATCTCGCTGAAACTGTGCAGAGTCCAAGTGAAAACGGTTGTTTTCTGATGTGAGCAGTCAGAAAAGGCTGTTTGTGTGCAGGTGCTGGTACATTTTGCTCTTCTGTTTCCTTGAACCTGTGGAATGTGCTGGTTGGAGATCAGCGCGCACAATGCTGCCTCTGTTCACTCAGCCAAACTCAGCCATTACCTCTGGAGAGTCCTCAGCAAAAAAATATTTCATGAAGGATAAGAAACAGAAATGGGAATAAAAATCAAATCTAGTCCTGGTCATTTCTTCAAATACATTTTTTTTTCTCTGTTTGATTTTTTAATGGTGTTGAATAATTTGGGTTACATCTAGCTTGTTTTTAAAGTTTTTTTTTTTCTTCACTTGATCCCAACATCATGTCAAACCTTCAGCAGGGCTTTGTGTTTCCCAGGGAATCATTAATTTACATTTATTTATTTTATTTTTTTCTGTTGCAGAGACCCGGCCCCAGAGGACCCCCCGGACCACCCGGACTCCCAGGACAACCAGGCAGGGATGGGACTGATGTGAGTTGACCACTGAGGATGTTTGCACCTGAAAGCATCTCTTGACTGTTGGGGCTTTAACAGTCGGCCATCAGTGGTGGATTAAAACGAGGAACATAAAAAAATTTGTGGGGTTTTACCAATATAAGTATATAAAGGTTTTAAAATGTAACATATTTCTTTTGCACACGCCTCTAAAGCCAGAACAGCTCAGGTTTGACTAGTTTTCATATAAAATGTAAATCTGTGTTTTTTTAGCCCAAGTGGAGCTGAACGTCTTTAAACGTCAGATTGTACGAATGACTCCTCCTTCAACTCCTCCTAAACGATCAGTTATTGGATGAAGGTGTGCAGGTTCATGGGTGTGACTTTTCTATTTGCACTGCTGTTTGCAACAGTTACAGTATTTTCTGGTGTATAGGTCGCACCATCCAATTATCACCAATAGATTGGAAAAATCCCTAGATAGGTCGCACTGGTGTATAGGTCGCACCTACGTTTAGCTCTGCTGCAAATGTCTGCCACAGGAGCGCACAGCAAGGCTTTTAAGAAGATTAACACTTAAAAACAATTATTTGTTTGATAAAAATTATAGCAAATATGTGTCTGAGCTGAACTTTTCCTTAATAAATGAACGTAATTGTGAAATGAGCTGGATTTAAAAATTTGTTACGCGAAAGTGATAACAAGCCATATATAGGTCGCACCTGAGTATAGGTTGCAGGCCTTGAAAAAAAACATAAAAAGGTGCGACCTATACATCGGAAAATACGGTATTTGCAACGTCTCCATCAGCACTTCATTTGGGGCGGCTGTGGTTGACTCTTTAGAGCAGTCACCCTCCAATGAAAGAGCTGGGGGTTCAATTCCACCAGCAGCCACATTTTGAAGTGTCCCTGGGCAAGACACTGATTGCCTCTGATGTGTGTCCCATCAGTGCATGAATGTGATGAGCTTTGATTAGTCCCTACAGATTCAGATTAGCTTTGTAGAGCCACAGTAGAGTGCTGTGTGGATGGATAAATGAGGGCACAGATTAGTGCAGGACTGTTGAGAAAACTGCTCAGAGAGCCACATAAAGCCAAGAGCTCAGGGGATAGATATCCCATAGTTGTTATCATTAAGTAAGTTTGTTTTATGGTTAAAAAACAAGTTTTATTTAAAAATGAACCCATTCATGGGCTGGACTGAGCTCACCTGTGGGCCTGATTTGGCCCCCGGACCTCCAGTTGAATAGCCCTGGATTAGTGTAAAGCCCTTTGGGTACCTTGACTAGATAGAAAGGTGCTGTATAATAAGTACAGTCTATTTACCATTTCATTTCAATGCCTGTGATATAACAGTCGGACAAGGTATTAAAGGAAAATTTACATTTTAGGCTTTTATTTGTGCATTCTTTGAATAGACATTCATTAAAATTAGAATGGGTAAAAAGAAAAACTCGAGTCAGTGTAGTCAAATCTTAACAAGGTTTTTATTCACGTCGAGAAAACTTCTAATCATTTTAGCTCTGAATGCGTCTGTGGCTCTGGTGAAGCACAGACGACCCATTCATACATTCCCCAACCCCGTGAGACCATCTAAAGTTTCAGCTGCCACCTCCTCCCTGCTCCTGCAGCCCCCCCCAGCTCCAGACAAACCAAACGGAGGTGTTTATCATGTGACCAGTCTGCACTGGTTTGGTTTCATGGTGTTTATTCTTCCTCCTGTGCAGAAGGAAGCAGCTGACCCCATCTGAACTACTGTAGTCATTTTAGCTTCTTAAATTGGTTGAATGCTTTTAAGATGTAAAAACAAGTGGTCAGGATATAATTTAAACAAAGAATGTGCTTATCTTTCTTTTGTTAACAGGGGAAAAATGGACCTGCTGGACTGTCGGGAAAACCTGTAAGTATACCAACAATTCAAAGAAGGTCCGATTTTTGTGAACACTTTAATGGCGATGAATCAGAATCTGCTTTGTTGTCATTGCACCGAAGCACAACAGAATTACATTTCAGTACAGTCCGTCCAAGTAAAACACAAACACACAGACAGGGGGAGACGGAGGTGTCTGAGGCTGCGACCTCGTTGGGAGGCGCTGCCCTTTTCATTTAGATAAAGGTTAAACTTCACGTTTTCTTTCTAAAAGCACACAAATATATTAATAGGCTCATCATAGGCTTGTTTTAAAAAACAAGTTGAACTAAAGTGCCACGTTTTGGCCTTTTTTTGTTCTTACGTTCATGTCTGTGCACATTAATAAAACCGTGATAGTTTTCATATCACAGAGTTTAATTTGCGCCACAGTGCAAGGCAAAGTTATCTTTTGGTAGATCTGTGTAATGCAAAATGTCTACCACCAAAATATTTAGGATTTAAGCAAGAAAAACACAGTTTGGAAGCTTCAGAAGAAAATGGACTGAAGATTAGTCAGACACACTCCAAGTCGCTACATGTTGCTTGTTTGTGTACATTTGGTGTCTCCAGAGTGAATGCACGTAGAAAAATGTATAAATCTTTAGTTAGTGAAGTTGGGATATAAGTTTAGAAAGCTCTGTTGGATCTTTGTAGGGTCCCAAAGGAAAAGCGGGAATCCCAGGAGCTGCAGGAAAACTGGGCCTGCCGGGACTTCCAGGGATCGATGTAAGAGTCCACACAGCTGGCACTGATGCTAACATCAACACATCAACTCTGTTTTTATCTGCTTGGGACTGTAAAGTCTCAAAACTACGTGTATCTGATGCCGTGGAACTGAAAAGAATTTTAGCTTTACCAGTATTTAAAATAAAAGTAGAGAAATAAAAGTGTCGTTCTTCATCCTCAGGGTTTGACTGGTCCTGACGGTCCTGCTGGTAAAGACGGACCCCCAGGAGTGGCAGTAAGTCACATTGATCTTCTGAACATCCTGTGATGCCCAGGAGACATGCAAAGATGCTCTTTATCACTTTACACTTCACTACTCCAAGTACATGTACACGTACAGACACAGACCGTAGGATCTGTTGGAGGCTCGTGTTTTCTGTGCCCGCATGAATTTGTCAAGTTAGCTCAACATCTTTGGGATATTTTAATGAGGGCTCAGGAGGGGGGTTTGGTTCGGCTGCTCACTAATCCAGCCTGGAATGTGCTCCATTCCCCTCCAATCTGAGAAACTATAGAAGAGATCTCTCTTTTCTAACAAGAGCAGGTACTGTCCTCAGTGCGACCCGAGTAACAACTGGATTACAACATATAGAACCTCAAACTGGGACAACATCCCGTGATTAAACAAGACTCAGTCTCCACAATGCATCTAATGAGTGAAAACAATACAGGCTGAGTGACCGCTGCCCCCCACCCTCCAGGCATCGCCACAGAAAATCAACTCATTAGCCGATTTATTGAGGAAGCCAGAGTCAGCCCGTGTCTCTAATTACACTGATAATTCTGGCTGGATTACAACGCTGAAGAGGGAGTTCAAGTTTGAGATGGGCATTAGCTGATCCACAACTACTCATCAGCTAATGTACAAATATATATTTAGATGACAAATCCTCAAATGTGAGCTAAATAGTAATTATACAAGTTTTTGTTATTTTAATAAGTTTAAATATTCTACAGACATTCAGCATAGACTTCCTAACATGTTAAAACAAGTTAATTTTCCTGAATCTGTGAAACGTCTTTGTTGCAGCTAAAGGCCAAACAGCCATACAGTGTGTATATGCATGTATGTATATACAGAAGTCATCTCAGGGCACTGAACAGAAACATTCATAGATAAAAATAATTATTTAACATTATTTATCTGAGGAGCAGACTGCTTTGAATTTAACTCATCACAGAACTTTCATTTTAAGCAAGCATGAAGGCGACAGTGGAAAGGAAAAACTCCCTCATGAGGAAGAAATCTTTAGCAGAACCAGGCTCAGGACAAGAGACCATCTGCTTCGACCAGCTGGGTTTGAGAGGAACAGGAAGGAGGAACAGATACACAATGGCAGGTCAAGAATCACATGTTAATACAGAAACAGCGTCAAATGAAAACTATTCAATTTTAACAATTCACTTAAGGAAATTAGGTCAATTTGTCCACTAGTAGTCTAAGTTTAAGGCAGCATAACAAGCCAATCCTAACTATAGGATTTATCAAAAAGGAAAGTCTTAAAGGGTGGGTGACATGATTTTTGAACTTTGCATAAATTGGCACAACATATATATATATTTTATCATTCAACTATGTTCGTTGTTGCAAACAAAATGATAAATTAATGAAAATTCGTTTCAAAGTGAGTTTAAAATTTGCGCCGTGTTTCTTCACGGGACATCCGGGTACTTCCGCTTTCTACTTTTGTGACGTCATCGTAGGAATGTCTCCTAGAACGCCCCCTTTACATAACAATAGTGCACAATATAGAAACCGATGAATTTAGCAATCTAAGTTTAGATTTGAGCGATTTGTCTTCAGTTTGGGAAGCCGAAGTTAGTTCAGGGGGTTGAACAAGAAACAGCAGGTTCTGCCTTACCTTCAGGTGGAGCGAGGGGGCTCCGAGGGGGACAGCTTTGTTTGTTTAGTCCAGTCTTGACAAAGTATTTCATCTTTCGGGAAAGTGAAAAGGCTCACTTGTTCACTGATGATATTAGAACACCCAAATGCGACACAACGTAACGGCATTTTTCAAGTTATACAAAAAAAAAAAGGCGAACGTGCAGAAAATGAATCTGCGTTCTATACGCAGCCGCAGACTGACATTCCTACGATGACGTCACAAAAGTAGCAAGCGAAAGTACCCGGATGTCCCATGAAGAAACACGGCGCAAATTTTAAACTCACTTTGAAACGAATTTTCATTAATTTATCATTTTGTTTGCAACAACGAACATAGTTGAATGATAAAATATATATATGTTGTGCCAATTTATGCAAAGTTCAAAAATCATGTCACCCACCCTTTAAGCCCAGTCTTAAAACTGGACAATGTGTCAGACAGAAACTGGAAGTTGGTTCCACAAGAGAGGAGCCTGATAACTGAAAGATCTTCCTCCCATTCTGCTTATGGAAACTCTAGGAACTGCAAGTAAATAAATAAATAAATGTCACATTTTTGTCATCTGTGTATGTTCCCATACTTGACAGACGAAATTGGTCTCTGCATTTAACCCAACCACCACCAGGTGGTGCAGTGAGCAGCCGTAGTCAGCGCCCGGGGAGCTGGGGAAAATAGATGTGCACTCATAGACACCCCAAGGTGTGCCGTGGCCGGGGTTCAAACCTGGGTCCTTCAGATCCCAAGTCCGATTCCCCTGCCACTACACCATACCTGCAGTCTGAGAGTGAAGTGCTCTGTTAGGAAAATATGGAGCAATAAGATCTCAAATAGAAGTTGGAGCTAGATTGTTGAGGGCTTTGTAGGTTAGAAGTAAGATTTTGAATTCAAATCTGGATTTGACAGAGAGCCAGTGGAGAGAAGCTAAAACTGGAGAGTTACTGTATGATCTCTCCCAGTAACTCCAGTTAAGACTCTGGCGGCAGCATTTTGGATCAACTGAAGACTTTTTAAAGAATTATTTGGACACCCACATAATAAATCATTGCAATATTCCAGTCTAGTCATGACAAATGCATGAACCAGTTTTTTTCTGCATCATTTTTAGATAAGATGTTTCTAATTTTAGTGATCGCAGGTGGAAGAAGGTGGTTCTAGTAATGTTTTTAAGGTGAAGGATAAAAGACATAGCACGGTGGCGCAACTTGTAGAGCTGCTGCCTCTCAGTGAGAAGGTTGCCAGTTCAAATCCCGGTCTGGGGACCTTTCTGGGTGGAGTTTGCATGTTCTCTCCATGCATACGTATGGTTGATAACATCCGAAGCGGGTGGTTTTTCTCCGAGTATTCCGGTTTCCTTCCACAGACCAAAAACATGCATGTTATGCTGATTGGTAACTTCTCTAGGTGTGAGTGAGAGAGCTACAGTTGTTTGTCTCTATGTGGCCCTGTGATGGCCTTGCGACCCGTCCAGGGTGTACCCCACCCCTCGCACAGTGATTGCTGGACATGGGCACCGGCGACCCCCATGACCCAAAATGGAAGAAGCGGGTAAAGATGATGGATGGATGGATGGATGGATGGATGGATGGATAAAAGACATGTCCTTATCAAAAATAACAGCAAGATTTTTAACATTAGAGCTGGAGGCCAGATTAACGACATCCAAGGAGGGTGAAAGATAAGTTCAAAGGAAAAGTTTACAAGACAGTGGTGAGACCAGCTATATTGTATGGTCTGGAGACGGTGTCATTGACAAAAAGACATGCAGGCGAAGGAACTGGAAGTGGCAGAAATGAAGATGCTGAGGTTCTCCTTAAGAGTGACAAGGATGGATAAGATCAGGAATGAGATCATCAGAGGTACAGCACATGTTGAACAACTGGGAGATAAAGTTAGGGAGGCCAGACTGAGATGGTTTGGACATGTCCAGAGGAGGGACAGTGGGTATATTGGTAGAAGGATGTTAGAAATGCAGCTGCCAGGAAAAAGACACAGAGGAAGGCCAAAGAGGAGATATATGGATGCAGTTAGAGAGGACATGAAGGTAGTTGGAGTGAGGACAGAGGATGCAGAGGACAGAGTGAGGTGGAGGAGGATGACTCGCTGTGGCGACCCCTGAAAAGGGAAAAGCCGTAAGAAGAAGAAGAAGGAGGGCGAAAGACAGAAAAATGTAAGATGTTCAGGTCCAAAAACCAAAACCTCAGTCTTGTCTGTATTCAAAAGGAGAAAATTAAGAGTCATCCAGGTTTTCATGTCTTTAAGACATGCTTGTAGTCTAGTAACTGATTGGATTCATTTGCTTTCATGGACATATTTAACCGTGTATCATCAGCATAACAATGAAAATTTAGCCCATGCTGTTTAATAACATTACCTAATGGAAGAATATATAAGGTAAAGAGTATTGGTCCAAGCACTGAACCTTGAGGAACTCCGTGTCTAACTTTGGTGTATGATGAAGCTTTATTACAGTATTTACATTTACAAACTGGAATCTATCAGATAGATGTGATTTAAACCAATTTAGAGCCATTCCTGTAATTCCAATATCATATTCAAGTCTCTGTAATAGAATATTGTGATCAACTGTATCAAATGCAGCACTGAGGTCTAACAGGACCAGTGCAGACACCTGTCCATTGTCAGAAGCCATGAGAATATTATTAGTAAATTTCAGCAGTGCAGATTCAGTGCTATGCTGAGCTCTAAACCCAGAGTGAAACTCTTTAAACAGGTTATTTCTTTGCAGATGATCACATAACTGACCAGCAACTATTTTCTCTAGAATTTTTTTAGATGAAAGTTAGATTAAATATGGGTCTATAATTGGCTACAATTCCTGAGTCACGGGTATGTTTCTTAAGTAAAGGTTTAATTACAGCAATGCTCTGTGGTACATAACCGTTTATTAGAGACAAATTAAGCAGATCCAAGACATGGTTATTAATTAAAAGAAATATGTCTTTAAACAGCCTGGTTGGGATGGGATCTAGCAGACATGTGGATGGTTTGGATGAAGCTTTTATTTTTGACAATTCAGAGAGCTCAACAGGACAAAAACAGTCCAAACATAAATCAGGTTCTAGTGACATTTTAAAAGTTGTCTCATCTGACACAGAACTAGAGGCGATACTAGGAATGTTGGTTTGATTTTTTTTCCCCTAATTGAAACAATTTTATTTATAAAGAAGCTCATGAAAGCATCACTGCTTATAGTTGTAGAGATACATGAACCAATAGAGATAGGATTTTTCATTAAACTAGCTATGGTATTGAAAAGGAACCCGGGCGGGGTTATTTTTATTTTCATCAATTAAAGATAAATAATATAAAGTTCTAACTTTACTGAGGGCTTTTTTGTATATTAGCAGGCTATCTCTCCAGGATAAGTAATATTTCTCAATGTTAGTGGAGCGCCATTTTCTTTCTAGCATTCTAGATATCAGTTTTAAAGTACTGTATGTAACTCAGAATTGAACCAAGGAGCTATCTCCTCTGATTGATTACTTTATTTTTCAGTGGAGCAACTTTATTGAATGAAGTTTGCAAAGTAGTTGTAAAATTATCAACTAGATGATCTAAGTTACTGATCACTGATGTCTTACTCTGCAAGACAGATGGAAACGATGGAAGAGAATTTTTAAATTTGCATGGTGTAGTGTTTTCTGATAAACACCTGCTAAGGTGAAATTTACTGTCAGTGACTGTGTAACCATTTAATGTAAACCAAAAGATTATTTTAAAATGGTCAGACACAACAGGACTTTGAGGAAATATTACTAAGGTATTAATCTCTATGCCATAGGTCAGAACCGGTGGCAGCACGGTGGCACAACTGGTAGAGCTGCTGCCTCTCAGCGAGCAGGTCCCCGGTTCAAATCCCGGTCCGGGGGCCTTTCTGGGTGGAGTTTGCATGTTCTCTCTGTGCATGCGTGGGTTTTCTCCGGGTGCTCCGGTTTCCTCCCACAGTCCAAAAACATGCATGTTAGGCTGATTGGTGACTCTAAATTGACCCTAGGTGTGAGTGAGACAGGTCCCTCTTGTAAATGAGTCCCCGTGGCTCAACGAGGCTAGCCTGTATAAATAAAGGTTGAATGAAAAAAGAACCAGGTCAAGGGTGTGATGATGAGAGTGAATAGGTGTTTGGACGTTTTGGGTGAAACCAATTGACTATGAAGTTTTTAAAGGCTATGCTTGAGCTATCACTTTCAACACTTACATAAATATTGAAATCACCCATTATTATGTCTCCATCAGTATTTAGTAATAAGTCAGTTAAGAATTCTGAGAATTCTGACAAGCACCTATGTGTCTGTGTGTATATATACAAGCACCTATGTGTCTGTGTGTATATATAAAGTTAT
>JBBPBX010001261.1:28872-43563 GCA_038048925.1 Garcialebias charrua
TATATATATATATATATATATATATATATATATATATATATATATATATATATATATGTACAGGTAGTCCCCGACTTACGAGCGAGTTCCGTTACAACGAGTTGCTCGTAACATGGAAATCTCGTAATTCGGAACGGCCGCCACGTGTCTCGTAAGTCCGGAATTTCGCTCGTAAGTTGGAACGGTTTTGCTAGCGCGACTACAAACACTCGTTTTTCATCGAAAAACTGCTTACGAGTGCATAAAAATGATCGGAAACGTGTGTCCACATGTTTAGCTAACGAACTGTGGTGAAAAAACACAGAAAAACTCTGTATTTTTTGCGTTTTTTCCAAAAATTCGCCAGCTCGTAAGTCCGGAACCTCGTAGGTCAGAGCGCTCGTAAGTCGGGGACTACCTGTATGTATGTATGTATGTATGTATGTATGTATGTATGTATGTATGTATGTATGTATGTATGTATGTATGTATGTATGTATGTATGTATGTATGTATGTATGTATGTATGTATGTATGTATGTATGTATGTATGTATGTATGTGGGTGATTCTTTTTTTGGGGCAACATTCATGTCCGCATGTTTCTCTTACCCTGATTTTTTTCTAAAATGTGCCAAATATTTACAACAAAGTATTTTAATTATACACTTAGATGTTTGCCATCATTCAAATATAAATGAAATGCATTTAAAATATTATTTTGTACTTTACACACCTTTTTGGTGACATAGATGGTCAATTTTATTGTGTCCGCAGTGCAGTGTAAAATATTTCCTCAATAAGTTTAAACAATAAAATTAAATTAAAAAAGAAATTTCTTCAATAATTTGATTGACTGGACTAAACCTTATTTTATTATGAAACTGAATCTGTTGAAACTATTTTTTTTATTTGATATTTTCTTGATATTATACATGTCCCAGTAGTAACTTTCCACCCTGTTAGAATGTTTCCTTTTTGCCCTCAAAAGACTACAATTCCATAAAAGCCATTTACAAGAAGAAGACATCAACTGGTTTTGGAGGGAATTCAACCATGGAAAACAAGTTAAGCTTCATCTGTCACTCTCTCCTTACTTTTTTTAATCTTAAATATATTAAACCTGTATGCGTCAACCTTAAAGTTCCACCCTGTTAAGATAAATTGTGGGAAATGTTTATTTGGTAGAATTTAAAAAACAACATATTAGATTTAGTCATTAAAGGTTTGTTATTCTGTTGAAGGTAGCTAGCTAAATGTTGACCACATAAAGAGCTACAGCTAGATTAGCTAAAAAAATTCCACCCTGTTATGTTCCACCCTGTTAGGTTTATGAACCAAACAAGGTGTAACAAGGACCTAACAGGGTGGAAATTCAGGTAAAACGTAATCACATATACATGTAATTATTACTTTACCTGTAATTATTATTTTATCCAGCCCTGAGCTTGACCATTATTAATTTCTTATTGCTAAACATGTCAGTGATGTAACAAAATATTTAAAACTTAAAATATTACTCTTTTTATTTTCAAAAGTCCTGAAGCCAAAATGTTGCCGCAAAAAAAGAATCACCCATGTATGTATGTATGTATGTATGTATGTATGTATGTATGTATGTATGTATGTATGTATGTATGTATGTATGTATGTAAATGTGTTGCTTATATACTTTGTACTCTGTTCAGTGTCCTTGAGAGTGAGAAAGGCAACTACAAATAACGTATGATTTTTAAAACCCTTCATGGATCAACTGGACGGATCTACAACTCATTAACTTATGACATCTCACCAATTTAAGATGGCTGCCACAGCTAATCCATATTAGCAACCCAAAAACGGTTATAACGTTGTCAGAAATTGAGCTACAGCTTGATGTAGTAGTAGTAGTTGAGTGTCATCTTCAACACATGCTCTGAGTCCTGACACTGGACTAGATTTTCTGTAACTTCATTTTATTATTTATCCACAGCTTGAACTCCATCGTTTCTCATTTGAAGAGAATCTGAGTATAAAACTAGACTGAAAGGCGGCAGGTGATATGCATTTCTTCAAGCAATGATAGGCTTTAATTTAACTCTTTTTTTTTTTGCCTTCTCACCTCAGAGAGAACACAAACACAGCTGAGTCATCACTGCTCTTTGCCCACTCACACTCCCCTGAAGACAGGATCTTCAATTAGCACACCACATGCCATGCTTTGACTCTCAGCTGCTACCACACCAAATTTTAGCTCCCTATTTATAAAAATGGCCGAATTGTAGACATTTCTTTGTGATGTAAGATGGAAACGCTAACGTGGAGTGACTGCAAAAGTTCATCAGTGGTGGATGGACCTGCTATAACTTTCTGAGAGTTTCAATCAAATACGTTGAGGGGTTCACAAGATATTTTAAACTGGACAAACAAATAGACACAAATTCACACAGACGTAGATAAATATATTTAGCCTTTTGTTGAGATCAGTTTGAGATTGGTTCACTCAGTATCACATTAGTTTCATTCAGCATGCACAGTTCTCTGTACCAAACATGGACACAGGGGAGGGTTCTTTGTCCACTGATTTCTGTTTTCCTCTGCTGTCCACAGGGTGAAGCAGGACCTCCTGGACCACCTGGACCTCCTGTAAGCAACCGTGTTGCACCTACACAACATCCTGCGTGCACTGAGCTGTTTGTGCCGTTGAGTTATCAGACGTACCGCTGCTTCACGAGCACTTTTAATGTCTTCATGTTCTACTTATGAAACCACAGACAGACTGATCAGGAACAATAGAATGAAACTCGGCCATAAACAGACTTCTGTTAACCGTCTCTGCTCCGTGTACACCACCAAACTAAGATGCAAATGTTTTCTTGGCAAAACAACAACCTGCACGATAACTTTCTGTGATGTGTAGTTGTGACTTAATTTGCCTTCCTGTATCTTTCGTAGGGCAGAGGGAGACCAGGATCTTCAGTGAGTACTGCCTGTTCAAGCTTTTTGTGTATTTGGATCAATTTTACTTCTTTTTTTTTTTCAGTTGCATCTTGGGAACTTGTGTTTGTCATACTCTGATTCAGTCCAGCTATTATTATTATCATTATACTGACCACGTCCTCTGATGTCAGCACACATCATGTTCGGTTTTTTTTTCCAGGGACTACCTGGAACCAATGGGTTGCCTGGAGGAGTCGGACCCCAGGGTGCTGTGGTAAGCCCGTCTCATGTCTGCAGTTAAGGCTGACTTCCTGTCATCGTTCAGGAGTCTCACTCTGATTCTTTGTGCGATAAACCACCCACAACAAAACCATCATCACCCATTTAGTGTGAGGTGGGACCATGCACCGTCCTCTTCATAAACCGTGTTGTTGATGGCGTGTCTTGTTGCAGGAGGCGGACTGGCTTGGCGTGGATGTTCTTCAGCTCATGTTTTAAAGTTTACACTCTGCAGATGATGAGTAGCAAAAGTTTTAGATCAGGTTAAAATCAAAAGTCCAGTTGTCTTTCAGTGATTGTCCAAGTTCTGATCTGAACCAAATGACGTCCATCTGAACCCAGTCCATGTTTCCCTTTAAACTGAATTGCACTGAAATGCATCAGTGCAATCAATGCATTCTTAATTGGCCTTAATTTGCAGTGAAGCATGTTTATTACTGTGTGCGACTCCTTAGGGTGCAGAGAGAGAGAATGGGTGAGAAAGAGAGTGAGGGAGCGGTGTTTGTATGCTGAGAATGGAAGCACGTGGCTGAGACACAAGAAGCCTGTAAAAGGCAGTAAATGTACCCCGTTAGCTGCAGCAATATCAACAGTAGCAGCAGATGCTGTAATTCTTCAAGACACCAGCTGAGTTGGTTTGATGGAGTCAGAACTGAAGTTTAACTGTGGCCTCTGTCACTGTCTGTTGTCAAACTAAAGCTGTAGAGAAGATGGTCTTATGCTGCATCACCATGAAGTTCTTGAAGAGTCCAAAGCAAAGGAAGGCAGGAAAATGTTCAAGTTGAAAGGATAGAGAGATACGCATTTGTTTGTCCTCACCAAACTATTGGTGATAATTATTATTATCACTTATCAGCAAGAAATGTAGTGAAAAGTTCATAATGCATCCAATAATTCTCAGTGCAGGTCATCTGGACAGTTTCTTTTTTATAGAAACGTTTCACCCTCTATCTGGAGGGTTTCATCAGCCAGAGGACTTCCAGCAAACTGTTTCCCCCACCAAGCAGTAAACACCTTAAAGAGGAACTAAACCCAGGTTGAGATGGTAACTCCTTCCCCTAAGCAGATCCAAAATCACCCTGAAAATGGGCGTGTCGAGAGACAAGGAGGGGTGGAGGTAGAGTTGTGCTTTTGTTCATGCCTCCACCAGCAACAACCTAAAACAAATTAAACCTCTAGCCAACAACATACACCAAGCAACAACAAAGATAAACATGTAGATGTATTTATCTATTCCACCCATTCCATCCAAAACCTAAGGCTCAAGAAAATGGGAAAAAAAAGAAAAAAGAAACCGTTTGTCAGGAGTGAAATGTGGCACTTCCATATAAGGTATGAATGCTGCAGGACCTTCTCATCTCTGCAGGGGATTGGCTCTGCTTGAACCACTTCCGTGATGTCAGAGTGAGAAAATATGTCACAGTGAGAATCCTAGACCAATAAGAAAATTAAGGTGCAATCCCTCTGTTCAACCCATAGGGGTTACCGTAAACACGTTTTTAGACCGGGGTTTAGTTCCTCTTTAAGTAGACCAACCAGTTTGCTGGAGCCAGGATGGATTCTGGGGGCCGTCCTGTCTCTCGTTGACTCCTCCCAGGCAGGCACCCACAGCCAAAGTGGTTCAAGACAAGAAAGAAACTGTCCAGATGACCTGACAGAATTATTGGATTTGGTACCTGGATTATTGAGCATGAACTTTCTTGTCTTGATTCATAATGCATCGTTTTGACAAATAAAAACTGGTCAGTCAGTCTGAGCAGCTCATCGAACGTAGACAGAGCCACTTTTGGGGGCAGCTGTGGCTGAGTGGTGTCATCCTCCAATGGGAGAGTTGGGGGTTCGATTCCACAAACAGCCACATGTTGAAGTGTCCCTGCAAACACTGAACCCCCCCATTGCCTCTGATGTGTGTCCCATGTGATAAAGTACTGATTAATATTTGTATAATATAGTAGAGTGCTGTATGAATGTGTAAATGAAGGCACAGCTTGTGTTGTAAAGCATTTCGAGTGTCTTGATAAGATAGAAAGGTGCTCTATAAGTACAGTCCATGTACGTTTCCCACCAGATTATTCTCTATTTTGTCCCAATACACATCTGTCACTTTTACAGCAATCATCAAAGTCACACTGCCTAGTTTCCTTTAAGTTGAGTTTATTTATTCTTGTGTGAAAACAAAGACATTTTATTCTGAGGCACGACAAATAATTACCGGTAAGTAAATTAAGTTTCAGTTAAATTTCTTTAAAAAAAAAAAAAATAGAGTGAACATAAAGCTTTGCTGCTAAAAGTTAAAACAGCTTAGGTTTACAAGCAATCAGTTGTTGGCATGCAGAAGTTTTTATTTTGGTCGCATGCAAATTTGGAGGAATATAAATGATTTGATTATTGTCGTTTGACCTCTGACCTTACTTAGAAACCAGGGTGAGAACACGTTTTAGTGTTTTATCAAAACGTGAAGCCTCGTCTCAGTTTGTGTTTCACGTGTTAGGAGGTCTTCCTCACCAACCCCAGGAGGTCTTCCTCACCACCCCCCTTCTTTAAAGCTGCAGTATGTAGCTTTTTTTATGAACATATTTCTTCACTCTGTCACTACCTCCTGACAGACTGATGTTAGCCAGGTAATCTCTGAAAAAAAATTAAAAAAAATATTGTCCCCTTGCTTCTCCAGGTGGTAAATAAGCATTTCTAAAAAGAAAAGGTGACCCGCCATTTTCCAGCCAATAAAAACAGAGCTTGAATTTGAATCAGCCAATAAAAACAGAGCTTGAATTTGAAATTCAACAGACCACAAGGGGGCAGAGCCACATATGGCTCTGAGGGGGAGGGATCAGAATGCTTTGCCTGTTGAAAATATTTCTAACTGCTGCAGTTCTACAGAAACTGCATACTGAACCTTTAACCTGTGAGGCTGTAAAGTCCTAAAATCTGAAATGAGCCAACCTTTTATGTCACAGGCTGCAGACACCCGGCTGCACAGCAAAGGTTTAAAAAGGGCTGAGACTAAAAATAAAGTTCAGGTAGAGTTAGTCCAAAGGGATGATCTAATCACTAATGACTGTCAGCAGACAGCTCAACGTGGAACAACTTTGCTGATTAGTAATGCTGACACTTTCTGTTTGATTCTCAGGGCGCTGAAGGTCTTCCAGGACTTCCAGGCCCTCCTGGCCCTGACGGACCCCCTGTAAGTGGACTTATCTTGACATGACACCTGCTTCTGCTAGAGACAAGAGACACAGTTTTTTAGCTCTCTTGTTGAACAAGAATCAAAGAATGTCCCGATCGTTGGATTCAATTGATTTCTTCTTGTCTCAGGGGCTTCCTGGGTCTCTTCATGATCTTAACGGGGACCTTCTGGTAAGATGTCCGCCACAGTTAAAGTTGAATAAAAGAACCTGAACACCTGCCTTCTACACATAATGAACACAAAGTCTTTAATGATGTGTTTCTGCCCTCCTCAGTGTCCTGCAATCTGCCCCTCTGGTCCTCCA
Organism: Garcialebias charrua; assembly: GCA_038048925.1. Classification (NCBI taxonomy): domain Eukaryota; kingdom Metazoa; phylum Chordata; class Actinopteri; order Cyprinodontiformes; family Rivulidae; genus Garcialebias; species Garcialebias charrua. The sequence goes on from JBBPBX010001261.1 coordinate 35,540, forward strand.
GGTCCTCCTGGGATGCCAGGATTTAAGGTGTACAGATTATATCTAAAATTACTCTTATTATAGTCTAGTTTTGTTTAATTCTGGTTCCTCCACTCATATCATATAGCACTTTGAGATTTGCATTAATGAAAAGTGTGTTATAAATTGAATTCATTATTATTGTTATTATTATCTGTTGGCATTTTCTCATTTAGGGACACACTGGTCACAAAGGAGACAAGGGGGAGCTTGGAAAAGATGGAGAGCAGGTGAGCTGAACATGTTGAATTATTTTAGTTATTGTTTTACGTCCACCAATAAAGGCAAACAGGAATTAAGAGGGAAAAAAGGCCAAATTAAATATCTTTGCATTTAGTGCTAGAATATCTCATAAACTCAGGAAGTAATCAGTGGATGCACATCTACAACTGATAAGGCTGTAGATGTGCTACTCAATTAAAATGGCCTAAAACTTTAGCATTAACTGTCATTCAGCACTGACTGCCTGTTAGCAAAATATTTTTGAACCACTGGGCAGATTTCAAAAATGAATCTTTGGGTGTACTGTATGTCTACAGCTGATCTTCTTTAATCAAAACAATAATGGCTGTAACTAAGGTAACTTTACAAATACTGTGCTAAAATTCAGTGTGGTACCAACTGAGAGTCTTGGAGCTCGATGGTCAGCGCTGCAGTCTTATAATCCTGAGGCTGCAAGTCCAAGTCTAGGTTGCATCAGGAAGGGCAGCCGGTGTTAAAAAAAAAAAAGGCTAATAGACGAGTTTGCTCAGAGCAGAGGTCACAAAGGTGCAGGACTTCAAGTACTTGGGGTCCACTGTCCAGGAAAATGGGGAATGTGGTAAAGAAGTGAAGAAGAGAGTCCAGGCAGGATGGAGTGGATGGAGAAAAGTTTCAGGAGTGATTTGTGACAAAAAGGTGTCAGCAAAGGTCAAAGGAAAAGTTTACAAGACAGTGGTGAGACCAGCTATGTTGTATGGTCTGGAGACAGTGTCATTGACAAAAAGACAGGAGAAAGAACTGGAAGTGGCAGAAATGAAGATGTTGAGGTTCTCCTTAGGAGTGACAAGGATGGATAAGATCAGGAATGAGATCATCAGAGGTACAGCACATGTTGAACAACTGGGAGATAAAGTTAGGGAGGCCAGACTGAGATGGTTTGGACATGTCCATAGGAGGGACAGTGGATATATTGGTAGAAGGGTGTTAGAAATGCAGCTGCCCGGAAAAAGACAAAGAGGAAAACCAAAGAGAGAATGTGGACTAAGTTAGAGAGGACATGGAGGTGGTTGGAGTGAGGACAGAGTGAGGTGGAGGAGGATGACTCACTGTGGAGACCCCTGAAGAGGGAAAACCCAAAAGAAGAAGACAACAAAATTCACTGTTACAATCACTGCAAACTGGAACAGCTGAAAGAAACAATAAGTAGCTGAGTGTCAACCTGAACTCATCCTCTGAGAGCTAACACATCTCATGAGATCTTGCAAAACGGCACAAGATCGTGTAAAACATCATTTACAAGGTTTGACCAAAATGGTGATAACCCTGTCATCTCTCATTCTAATTTAAAGCTTGGGCATGAAAGGCAATGGGTGATATGCATTTCTTCAATGAATACTAAGTTTTAGTGTTATCATATGTACGTGATGGTGTCCTGAAGGATGTTGCTCTGTCTCTAGGGCGACCTCGGTCCACCTGGGCCAGCAGGTGCTCCTGGCACTGTGGGTCTGCAGGTGAGATATTGTCACATTGTCAAAATACTGAACGTTTCAACATGTGAGCTCTTCATGAACTCTCCCAACGGTGCATTTCAGGGCCCACGTGGTCTGAGAGGGTTACAAGGCCCAATGGGACCTGTAGGCGACAGAGTAAGCTTCCTTCCCACCTGTTTCACCTTCCTTGTCCCTGTACAGATTTTTAAATGTGTGTGGAAACTTTTTATTTGACCTCAGCCTCCTCTGTTTGTCTGCAGGGCCTGCCCGGCTTCAGAGGCAAGCCCGGCATCGCAGGCATCATTGGCAAGCCAGTGAGTCATTCCTTGTTTGTTTCACGCTTACTACCAGAGCTACTCTTATTGGTAACTCAAAGCCAGTATGAATGGTTGGTCCCATCAGTGAATAGCTGTGTGTGTGTTTTATCTGATGTCTGCAGGGTGATGTTGGGGGAAAGGGACCACATGGCTTCAAAGGACCTAAAGGAGAAATTGTAAGCCAAAACTTCTGATTTGTACCTCTCAGAATGTATGACTCTTTTAAAATAAAATATCTTATTTGTCTTTTTATCAGGGTAAAATTGGTCCCAAAGGAGCTCCTGGGGGACTGGGACCCAAAGGGGATCCTGTAAGTACACATATATATAAATTGATGCATCTGTAATATCAGTTCATAAGCATGAGGGTCATATTTAATGGCTTTAACAGGGTATGCCTGGCAGAGATGGTAAAGATGGGACACCAGGGCTGGATGGTGAGAAGGTAAGTCACCATGACTGTTTCCTGAATGATTGTAAGTTTGAACTGAGTCCCACAGCCAGGGTGTTGTCCGTCTGCTGACAGGGTGATCCTGGACGTCATGGAGTAGTGGGAGAGAAAGGGCCAAATGGACTTCCTGTGAGTACTTTTAAATAGTTGTTTCCTACCAAAGAGGTACGGAAGCGTATTGCATTCAACCATGAAAAAAAAAATTGGAGCTTATGTAGTAAAAACGTGATAATTATGTAGTAAAAACGTGATAATTATGTAGTTAAAACGTGATACTAAGTAAGAGGCTACTAAATGTTGTGATTTAGTAAGATTCTCCCATCTAAGTTGCAGTTTGTTATTGTCTCTGTAATGATGAGACTGCTAATACTTTAACATCCTCCACATTCCTTTCTAGGGCTTACAAGGAAAAGCCGGAGAAAAGGGCTCCAAAGGAGAAGTTGTGAGTGTTACGGACAAATTCTCAGAGAAAAAGCTTCACTTAAGATGAGCGTAGAGCTGATTTCTCGCTTTTTTTATACACAAGGGTGATCCGGGGAAACATGGGGAAGCAGGACCCTCTGGAGAGCCAGGTATTCCTGTATGTATCTGACGATATTGTTGGGGAAGGGGTAACAGCCACTCCGATGTGTCACTTAACCCAGCATGCCCAATCTGTGAGACTTCCTGACTTGTGTACATCTTCATCCTCAGGGTGAGATCGGCGTCCCGGGAGAGAGGGGGATAGCCGGCCCCAGAGGAGTGGCGGTAAGTTCATGCTCACCCTAGAAAATAAAAACCGCCCCATTCAAAATCTGCTGTAATACAAGCACGAGGTTCACATAAAGCTTCATTTATGATGGGGCAAATAAAGATGATCCGTGCCCCATTTACAGGCCAGACTTGTCTTTTAAATATGGCTCCACACTTTGAGATACACTGTAAAGTTTGTTCACTCGAGGGCATAAAAGCTAAAACAGGATGCAATTGATGCAAAGCAGCCACGGCTAAACGAACCTGGGATGGCATAAGGAGACCGCTTTTTTGTTTCTAATTATTTCCTAGAAAAGTACGAGTATTCCCTCTGATTCACCGGCATGGCAACGTGGAGTTTGGAGACGGAGGCATATATGCAAGAATAATAGAAGGGGGAATTCATAAACAGAAAGAGTTTTGTTTCACATCAGAGGCTCCGAGTATTAAAATAATAAAAGCGATGCAGCAGGATATAACAGAATACCACACAGTGTGCTGCATAACAAGTCTGACAATCCCAGCGCCTGTTGGTGGAGTTTTTCTTCTCTGAACTGAAATAGCCTCATCGTTTAACTGTGTCCATGTCCAACAGGGAGGCGTTGGACCAGCGGGCAATCCTGGCCCACTGGGAGTGAAGGGCTTCCAGGTCAGCTGCATGAAAACACTTAATATTATTTTTATGGTTACTATAATACTACTATTTTATTTACTGTGTGTGTGTTTCATGTGCTGCAGGGAGTCAGTGGAGATTTGGGTGATCCAGGACTTCCGGGGCCAACGGGACTCCGTGGAGAGTTTGGCGACCGAGTGAGTTTTCCCGTTCTCACACGGGGTTCGGTTTGTGCTTGGTTGATTTTGAAAGCGGAGTGTAAAATGTTTGAAAGTGTTTCCCGCGCCCAACGTAAAGTCCAAAGTGATCCATCCAGACGTCAGCGTGAATAATGTAGCTGCGGAACATCTGAAGGAGCTCAAACGATATCTGCAGTATCTGCAGGGAGGTGTGCGTTCATACCGCAGGAGTTACCGTCTTGCCTTGCACACACCGCAGTCAGGAGAGCGCACATGCACAAAGCAGCCTCCTGTTCAGAACCTGAAGTCAGAACAAAGCCGGCCTTCATGTCCCCCCTGGTTCCCCCTCAACTAACACACCTCTCTCTTCTACCTCTCCCAAAAAAAAACAAAAAAAAAAACTCTGCTTGACTTTCACTGATTTTCTCCCTCCATGTTTTTCTAACCCTGCAGGGTCCAGTTGGAGCTTCAGGAGTTAAAGGAGACATGGTAGGTCAAAGGTCAAGCTTGGCAAGCCTAAATACTTCTGTTGTGTTTTTTCTTTAAATATGATGAAGGCAATACGTTGATCAGATTAAACTTTAGCTCTTTGACTAACTGAGCTCTCGTGTTCAGGGTGTGGCAGGAAGTGATGGTTTACCAGGAGAGAACGGAGAGCCCGTGAGTGTCTCGACTTAAATCTGAATCGCTCATTTGTGGGTCTTTTTGTTTTAAATGTGAAACGACTTTCTTCCAAAGTGTGTTCGTCTAAACAATGTTTTTGTTTTTAGGGTCCTTTTGGGCCTGTTGGACAGAAAGGAGAGGTGAGTCATTTATCTGTGTTTTACTGTTAAATGAATCTACAGCATCTCATCCAGACACCTACCCTTCAAACTGCCTTTCCAAAATAACTTTATTTTATCGTGCAAACAGAGATCAGATGTTGTGTGTGGGTGTAATTAGCAGGCCATTTGCTCCAAACTCCCTCTGTGTCTTCTCCCTCTCTCAGCTTTAAAAAGCGACGTCTCGCTCCGAGCGGTCGTCCGCCCGTCAGAGCCGACACGCGTCCGCTCTGCTTCAGATTTAACCGGATTATTTACAGATTGAAAGAGCGGCTCCAGCGTTATTGACCTGTTTGCTGCTCCTGCCACGAGGGAAAGACAAGTCGCACTAAGCCGCAGCATAATTTGTGTAATTATAGACGAGGCAGCGATGAACCCCGCTCTCTTTAGTCTCATTTACTGTTTGCGGTGCTCATTGGAGTCATTATCTTGCAACGAGGCTCCATATGAATCCACCTCCACATTGTCTTTAGCAGCCAGCTTGTTCTTCGGTTGGGTGTTTAATCTAAGGCATGCCTTTTTAGCAGTTTGGAGGAAAACGGTTTGTTCCTGCTAAAACATCCGCAGGTGTTAAAACTGATCATCACTTTGGGTTTGTAGCCAGGGAAGCAGGGGGAACTGGGGCCTAAAGGTGTGACGGGTCCACAAGGTGAGCTTGGGCCAAGAGGGGCTCCAGGAAAACAGGGACCAATGGGCTTCCAAGGGGAACAGGGTCTGTCAGGAATCGCAGGAAAGACAGGAGTACCTGTGAGTATTTCTTTTAGGATCTCTACAGAACCGTGTAGGATTTGAAGTTTTTTAATATACAAGTACGTATAAATTGCATGAATGAGGTTCAACGTCTTCTTGTGTTTCAGGGTAAACTGACGAGTGAACAGCACATCAGAGAGCTGTGTGGCTCGATGCTCGATGGTGAGAGATCTTGATTTGATCACCAACTAAGATCCACCGCGGTGCTGATGAAGTGTTTTTTTGTCTTTGTCGTACAGATCAGATCGCACAGCTGGCTGCTAACCTTCGAAGACCTCTGGCACCTGGAATGGTGGGCCGCCCCGGCCCTGCAGGCCCTCCAGGAAAGACAGGAGTTGCAGGCTCTATTGGACATCCAGGCACTCGAGGACCACCAGGGTACAGTGGCCTGCCGGGAGAGCTGGGAGATCCAGGTCCCAGAGGTATGTATAAAAATAAAATAAAAACAGCACAAATGTTATTTCTTTTTATTTGGGACACAAACTAGTTTTATCTTTTTTCCACTCTAAGGAAATGCAACTAGTTTTGTTGAATAAAAACTACAATCCGGTCTAAATGCTCCAGATTAATATGATGCATATGTAAGCTGGAAAACTTGTTCCTTTTTTAATATTTGACAAATGGACCCCTCTGAGCTTTAGTTGTTGGTAAATTGATCCATAAGGGACAGAATGAAATTTTAAAAAAGTCTTAGGAAAAAGAATAGAAAAGTAATCTGGGACGAGACAAGTTTTTTTTTGTATATAAATAGTACAAATCCAAAAATGTTATGAACACTGTTTGAAACTAAATTACATATTGTACAGCTAATAAATACATCAAAAAGGCGTTCAATACAAGATCAACTGGACTTTATTTGTAACAGAAAACGTTTCGACTCCCATCCGGGAGGCTTTCTCAATTCCAAGCCTCCCGGATGGGAGTCGAAACGTTTTCTGTTACAAATAAAGTCCAGTTGATCTTGTATTGAACGCCTTTTTGATTTATCATGTCCTGGACAACTGAGAATCTTCACCAGCTAATAAATACATGAAATGCAATTCTAGCGAAATGTAGTTTAAAGTTGCATCAAATAAAAAGGTCGGATTTTATCAAAATATCACAAAGAAAAACACTTTTTCTTCAGTTTTTTTATTTTGTTCTCCACACAGGTGATGTTGGAGAGCCTGGTGATAAAGGGCTCACTGGTAAAGCCATTGATGGACCCTCTGGAGACCAAGGACACCAAGGTATGCGACAGGAATTTGACTTATCTAATAAGGGTTCAGTTTCTGACAACTATCTGCACTATGCTCCCATAATCTACAATATTTCCTCCTTAGGTCTGCCCGGAGTAGCTGGAATTGTCAAAGACGGCCGTGACGGGTCTCCAGGAGACCCAGGTGAGCCTGGAGAACCAGGCAGGGTAGGTAGGACTGGGCACCAGGGCCCTCCTGGGATCTGTGATACATCAGCCTGCCAGGGAGCATCGGTCATCGGGAAATCCTCCAACCCCAAAAATTTCTAAAGATGACTTCCTGCAGCCTGACTGCTCCACTCCAAGGAAAAGAGGGTGATACATGAGGAGGGAAGGAACAAAACAAGACAACGATCACAACAAATCCCTCTTTATTTAAATCAATGTAAAAAAATTAAAAAAACAAGACGGGAAGAAGAACATCAGCAGGTGCAATATGATGAAAGGAATGGAGGAACATCCCAGGAAGTGATGAACACCAAAGCAACTGAGACAAAAATAAATAAACAAATAAACAAACCACAAGTAGTATCCAGAAATGATGGAGAGAGGAATGGAAAAGTGCAGCAGAACAACTGCGTCGACCCAAACGTCATCAAACAACAACCGGAACAACCTTTGTGAATAAAAACTTTGTACGTTTCTTTGCCACGTTTACTTTGGTCAACATCAGCGTGGCAGCCAACGCTCTAAAAACAACAGTGACTGTCTCCAATGTGAATATGCATTCATCACGGCCAGATGTTCACAGGTGTTACCTCAACATACACGCCGACAGTGTAAAATATGGAAATAGGTGCTGCCTCTGTCGAGGAGCTGTGTATGTACTGTAAAAGTAATAAAACACAAACACCCAGTGCCCTAAAATAGTTTAGATTAATGCAAAACTCAATAGCCTTTTTACAGCTTTTTTCTTTTCTTTGTTTGTTTTTTAATTACGTATGAAGTTGATTTGCTATCGCTGAGAATCACAAACAGAAAATTGTGGATGAATAAATTCGACATGTAAAATATATAAATGTTAGGAAACACGAGCGCTTTCTGAGTTTTAAAATTTCATCTTTATTTTTCTTCCAAAACGACAACGACCACGTCCACAATGTACTACAGGTGCTGTAACTATTAAATATACAAACGTTTAAATACTATTTATTATTTGTGGGTGACTGTTTTGTGTACAAGATGCTAGTAAGATGCTACAGCGACATGTTGTAAG